>VTPC01002392.1:0-58089 GCA_011009095.1 Ignelater luminosus
ATGCGTTGATAGCTAATGCAAGTAAGGGTCAGTGACCATCCCGCAAGCCGCTGGAATTATGTAAATCGAGAAATAAATTCCAGGCTTGGTAGCGCTTTCTGTTAAAATTGGATGGCGATCTGCTGTAATTTATAACTTTATAAGATACTGATAGATTAATAGATTTATTTTGTTATTTATTTTCTTTGTGTTGTATAAGAGAGGCAATCACATTAACATTTTGTAAGTAGCTATTGTAATAATGGGTGCCCAAGACTAAACTGAACTTAGATTCATCTTAGGTTCATAATATTTTTTTATTAAACTAAAGTTTTATCAATACCAGAGAAGAAAATTCTATAATTTTGTTTCTTTAACTATTACTTAGGAGGTCCAGAATATTTTATTCACCTTTTTGACAATTTAACGTTTTTTTTACACTTACACCTTTGATTTGTTTTTTATATTCTGAATTGATTTGTGGAACTTAATTTTTAAATTAATATTTTTGGTTTTTTTACACAAATATTTTATTTGTTTTGGCCGATTTAGTGTCTTCTACTGTTTGTTTTTATTACTGACATAATTTCGTTTCTTATCATTTTTATTTTAAATTAAATAAATAAGAGTAAACTGAATTTAGCATTTTATTTGAGTATTGTTAAGTAACTTCTTTTTCAGGCAGAGTACATATAAGTGTATGTTTAAATAATAATACACAGGTAATGTAAACCAGGCATTGGACTAGTGTACGGCACGGTGGTGGCGTGTTGTTTGAGCCGTCTTTGTTTTTTATTTAGTAAAAAGTTTGATTATGCCGTACGGTTTGGGGTGATCACTAAATCTGATCATCCGGTGTAAGTTCTGTAATGCAAACTAGTTGTGCACATCGCTGTGGCTTTGTTTAAGCAGGAGTATTAAACTTGAGTCAGTGTAAGTTCTTTTGGTAAGTTTGGAGAAAGTTTGAATACAGAGTGTGATGACCTTGATTTGATTCCTGGCGCCCATATCGATTGTGACATCTTCAGGCAACAACTGAGTTTTCTTTATTGAGTTTCTGTTTTAATTTAGGATAAATTATTTGTAAACCACTCCATCTCCGGTGTTCGAGCTGCTGTGAGCACAACATTTAAGTCGCCACGGGCATAAGACAATTTTTCAGGTTTTGCCCGTGACATTTGCTGGCAGTTTTTTACTTGTTAGCTTATCTAACCGTCTAACCTCTAACTTAGAATTCAGCTAAGGAAATTATATGATCTAAACTATTTGGTTGAAACCATCTTGGTGGATTTGCCATGGGCAGCAATTTCCTTTCTTAGATACATAGATAATTTGTAAGACTAATTTAAGATTAATTAAAGATTTGCAATGATAATGGTGATTATGCTCATAAATCTCTGTTATAGTGACCTAGCGTTACTAATCATGCAATACAGCTGCAGAAAATAAAAAAGCTTCTACTCAAAGTATGCTATTTCTCGTGACTGGCCACATCGAACTTCAACTGGAGAAGTGGACTTCTTATAAAGGAAGGAACCTTGATTCAATCATCATACTTTAAAATGATATTGGCAACGAACGACGTTTGACACGCCAAGAAAAGAAAAAAAGAGAAAGATGATGGGTATCTTACATACCTTGTTTTCCAAAAATCTTTACTATCCAATCGTATATTCTTTTTAAGCTCAGATCACCAACTGTTACACGCTTTAAATGTAGAAACCTCATACTAACCTACTGGGCCTTCTTTAATCTTTTTTTCATAATGTTATTGCAGTGTGCTCTAATCAACTAACCTGATGCCAATTGTCCATTCAAAACGATTCGAGCAAAGAAATCTTTACCATTCTTAAAGAAAAATCTGATTCAGAACTAGTTTTTAAACAAGGAGAAAAGAACAATCAAATTACAAAAGCAGCAAAGACTTTAAAGCACCTTAAAGAGAAGTACGACCTTTTTCCTAAATAACAGTTCTTAGGATTCACTCAACAAAGTGAGTGAACTCTACTGTTGAATTTTTCAAAGTTTAGGCTACTAACAAACACAAGATCTAGCAGACTATTCGTAGCTTAGGCCTTTTTGTACTGTTGGTTTACACTCCCTGATTTCTATACCCATACAATTCCTTTTGTAGAAAAAAAGTTACGATTTGCTACGCAATCTTCTTTTTAAAAGGTATATTATCTTCCTTTGAATTAATAAATTAATTTCTTCCTAAATTAGTGTACCATATACTATTATAGCAGCTTGTTTTTGATAATCCTCACTTTTAAAAAAATGCAAAATGTTTATTGCATAGTAAGATGCTTGAATCTCAAGCGAAAACGAAAAAAGAACAGAAATGAAAATGAAAAAAAAAGAGTGAGATGAGGAGATGACGAATTGAAAGGTTGAGCTCAAAGCTCAAATACAACATTGTTGTTAACGTTTTAAAGATTTATGAGTAATGTTAACATTAAAAGCCATAAATGCTAGTACCACTTGTAAAAATAGGAAATAAATTCCGAAATATTTGTCTACAATAATTTTATTACTTGTTTCCAGTTTTACCTGAAAATTTACAAGCAACAAAATTGAACTTTTTAGAAAAATCATCTATTTCTTGTAAGTCTAAATTGGTACTTAAGCAAATGAAGATGTATAAAATTTTTAACAACTATAAAACGTCAAAAATCTTACTGCAATTAATAAATACAAACGTAACACATTCTAAGAGATATCAACGTTAAAGTAAGATACAAACCTTTTTTTTCTTCCACATTTTTCAATTAGTTAAGTGGATTTTTCATGTTACTCTGGTAGATTTTTTCAAGAAAAAAGATAAATAAAAGATGTTTATATTATAAAAAGGAGAAATTAGTGCATTAATTAATTCACAACTAATTGCCTAAAAAGATACAGTAACGGCAACCTATTACAAACTTTACCGGTTGGAAACATCACGTACCCATCCTGCTAGATTAATATTACCTTATATACATATTTAAAAGCGCATTTGTAACGGGATCGTGCAGTTTGTGTTCGTGATCATAATCTTACTGTGTATCGATCGCTGATAGATATTAAACGCATAGATTGGTATCGCACTAAACGCTAGCCTCTAATTAACGTGGCGGGTCGGAGCTGATTTTATACTAACAATGGATCAGAGACGCCGCCGCGTGTGAAAATCGCGCCATATCTGTCCTCGCCTCGGAATAATGATCACGACGGAATTGTATCAGCTTCACTAATCTGATTAATAATGTTCTCCAAAAGGCTCAGATATTGGAATTCTTTTAATCCAATCAGGCACGCGCTCTAAATTTAAACGTTAATTTACAAGCGATTCTAAAAGGATTGGATATTCAAATTAGACTTTGTCATCGTGTTATCTGTCATGTAATAAATATTGAAGGATTTTAAATCTTATTTTGTATGGTAGGCATGCTCTTCCAATTAATAAGTTATCTGGAATTTGTTGTGCAGACGAGGAACAAATTAGAACACTACTAGGATCAAAATTTCGCTTTGTGAATTAAATTAATCAAATTTAATGAAGTTATGTCTCACAATGAGGTGTGTCGATGAATTTAATAAAACAGTTAATTATTGATGATGAAGAAAAAATGGAAAATTCAGTCAGTAACATTGTTTTGTTTGAAAATTTATAATGAGAGATGAAATTAATTTACTTTTTTGTTTGAGTGTAAATTAAATACGAAACGTCAATAAATATCATCACATTCAATTTTTATTATACAAGCTACTTTAACTAGCAGACACAAGATTGTAAATAAATAAAAAAAGACTGTTATGCTACGATGAGAATTCCACAAATTTTACGTTACTGTTTTTAATGGTTTGAAAAGCATTAATACTGCAGAGGGCACTGTAGATCTTTCTCTAAATATTAGAGAAGCGTCTGGCAACGCTTACTGTATTTTTGTTGCATTTTCCTACGTCGTCAAGAAAAAATAAACACCTAAAATCAGCTCCGTTCATATGAAGCTTTAGTTTCTCACTCCTTGCTATTCTATCTCTTAGTATTTTTTCTGAAAACAAGTGGCTCCTATTCCTTTCAAATCTATTTTATATAGTAACAAATTTACTTGAAAGATACTGATGTTGTTTGTTGTTTAACTCTTTCTGAGGAAAGCATTTCGCAAGTGTTACGATTATTCAACGCGCATAAAAGACTGTGCTACTAGCTAACTGTGAATCCACTAAAGCTGGGTCTACTTTCTTTCTACTTTCTTTGTCTTACGTAAAATTCCTACTTCTGCTGTAAATTTCTAAGATTTCAGCCACTTTATCTAGTATCAAGATCGGAATTTTGAGAAACACAGTGTTTGAGTATAAGTCAGTCTTCTTGTCGCGCAGAACCAACTGAAGTAACATGAGTAAAAGATCTACAATTCTATTCCTTTAGTCTAGGAGTGTTAAAGCAACTTTTAAAAACTGCTTAATCGAATCAGATTGGTCTAGTTTATACATACACTAGATAGGGAGCCGAAACCGGCATATCACAATTTTTACCTTTTTATCTTCTAGTCTGCATTGAACTAAAGGCAGTAAGTATGGAACTGCTTAACTAGAATGAGTGAAAGCATACCCAACAACGTAAAATACAAAGACTGATCAGCTAATCAGGTTATCGAGACCCTGGTCTGGTCTATCACTACTTATTCTTAGAAAGAAAAACCCTAAAATCCTTGCAGACTTGGTCATCGTCTACAGTCAGTTTATTAACCGTCTAACTAGTATGGGCTTTCATACTAAGACCCAGAGCACATGTAATTAAGAAGTAACTACTTACTAAAATCTGGTGCATCAGCACTAAATTAGCTGATTTAAGGCCTAAAAGACTCGATCACACTAGTATCTAGGTGCATCTAAAAGAAATCAATTGCAGGAGAGTCATGTCTGTTCTAAAAATAACAGTTGAAATGAAAACAAAAAGCGCAAGATGTCAAAAAGTCTAAACCAAAGATGAACAAATCAGAATAATAAGAACCCAAGAAATCATCAAATAACCGTGATATGGTCATTTACCAACTGCATCGAGTCAGTGAATGAGGTGCATAGATAACGGTAAGCTATAGATAAGATGCATGAAGATTTGCCTTGCTGCAGTGATGGTGGATCTGCCTCAGTAAATGTTTGAACGCATATTATTATCGATGATAAAATCTTATCAACTTGTTTATCCTAAGTTTTAAAAAAACCAAGACTATTTCTTCAACTGTATTTTAATTAGACTATTGAAATTCATTATTTAAATTTAAAAAAACCTCAAACCATCTTCGTCAATTAATTGCCTAAACTTTTGAGGATCAGTAAATAATGACAAAATAGTTAGCTGAAGACTCGGAAAAAATAAATCTGAGAATGAAAAGCAGAAAGAAGATAATGACGAATTTAAAAAATACTAGGAATGTGACTGTTGAAGGTTATACCTCGCGCATGGTCAATGAATATAGTGCATGCATCTAGTACAATAGAAGAACGAGACTAATATTCGTAGGGTATGGAAAGCAGACATGGATCTTCGAAAAATTCAAAACTGCCGCAATATCTAAAGGGCAAAGCTTTTAACTATTACATTTTACATTTTAAAGAGCAAATCACTAAGCTGTAGTGAATTCTTGGAGGCCACGATGTTAGAAGAAAGATGGTAGATGGAACACTATGTAGGCTAGGGTTAGGCAAAAGAACTGAAAACGAATGGTGCGGCAGAGAGAAGGATAGTGAAAGTAGGGAAAGGCCGTGTCCAAGGTTAAAAAGAATGATAAAGAAGAAGAGGAAGATTGAAGATGTTTAGATGTTTGGAGAAGACAATAAATACAAGTCTGAGCCTTAAGTGAGTAGATGCTTAATTTTTCTTTCTTTTGTAGAACGATATTACATTATTTTGTTGTGCGTAATATCTTAAGAGCTAAAATGTTTTAGCTCTACATTTAAGTTTTCTGCAGTCTAAGTATCTAGATGTGTTTGATAATATTCAGTTTGAGATAAGTTTAGTTTTTAAAATAAGTTAGACAAATATAGAAATTTCTACAGTTTTGTTTATTTTAAGTTCTAGATGTTAAGGTTACTACTGAACACTTATGTTGCTTTTTGAAAGGCAGATGATGTAGACATCTGTTTCTTACTGTTTATAAATATAAGAACAAGGGTTAAAGGTACACGGAAATATAAATAATAAGAAAATGATACAGGCTCAATATCGTTAATAGCAGCCTGTAACTGATACAACAGATAATATAAACTGGTATTTGGTACTCACTAAATGTATCGAAAGGTGCAACCGGTATACTTATGTACCCGTGTACCATACCATAGCATAATA
Source organism: Ignelater luminosus (assembly GCA_011009095.1). Lineage (NCBI taxonomy): Eukaryota > Metazoa > Arthropoda > Insecta > Coleoptera > Elateridae > Ignelater > Ignelater luminosus. Next base: position 6,311 of record VTPC01002392.1, read on the forward strand.
CAAATTTATATTTATCGCCCCAATGAATTTCGTTTACGATGTCATTTTCTTGTAATATATACCACCAGTCTGTGTGGCCACTCGGTCTGGCGCTGTCTGATCGCAGCTTCACGTTAAAGCATATGAAAATTTATTTATATAGTTATAGCATTAATAACTGCTTTTAATATCGTAAACATCGAACTTTGCACGGTTTGTTCATTTACGATAAGGTGTGAGTATAAATAGTGAGTTTTACTGGTTTTGTTACATCTCTAGTCGTATGTACGGGTAAATCGCAAATTATATTTCTTTATGAGGTGATAAAGTTTCTAAATAATGGATTCTAACATAAAGAAGCGTAAAATGAACATATGGTAAAGGGTCCAATGTAGGTACCGAAAAAAAATTAATTATCAAGATTTACGTACCCGTTTCATTCCAGAGTGCTTTTTCTATGGTTCTTCATTAGGTTACGCTGAAAACATAAATAACATTAGCCAGTCATTAGTTCATGCGTAGTTAAAGCTTATAAAAATTAGAAAACTTACGTAGTTACACAGGCTCCTACAGTAAATTTATGTTTTCTGTTGTCTGTAACATAGCGTAAGGGTTGTAAAACATCTCAACAACAAACTGTAAAAGAACAGATCAAAATGTACGTTACTAATCTTAGCAAAGAATAAAATATATAAAATTCTGTTCATATTAACACAGAAGAAAGCTTTTTGCACATAACATTAAGATATTAAAAGGAATTTGTTTCCAATTATAGTAAAATTAAAAATGTGGTATGGTATAAAATGCTTACAGGGTGTTGATAAGAAAGCAGTCCATTCAAATTGCATTTCTTTTTTTTTATTTTTTCAAAGATTTATGTACCAAAACATATAATCTTGTAAAAGGAGCTGTATTAGGTCATAGAGAAAAAAGGTGCTGATGTAAAAGAAGTAAGAAAGACAGGAATAGGTAAGGAAGCATGTTTATGGAAATAGTGGCCCGTCAGCAATCAACGTAAGCAATCAGCAAGTTTTACAAAGTCTTTTTGGTACCATCTTCATATCAACAGACGCCAAAGTAATTCAAGTCATCACTGGCACTTCCTAAGGTGCTTAGCAACCTATAAGTGGCCTGTGAACGTCAATGGGTAACCAAAGATGAACGTACAAGCAAGAAACAAAGGAAAGCCTTCCTTCGACAACTCAGTATCTGGTTATGGCAGCAATAATTAGACCCGACGAACAAAGGCGTATAGGCGGAGGTTATTACTCAATAAAAGAACACAATTATAATTAAGGAAGTATATTGAAATCAAACCAACATTACAGATTACAGAATGACTATGAAAGGGTTCCAGGACATCCTGTATAACAGCCAACAACAAACATAAAATAAGCAAAAATTTTGCAAGATGTAATACGAATTTTATAAATTGACAAGATTAGTTTAAAATAATATTGAAAGCAAAATCTAGAAAAGTTATTTCTTTCACTCATGATATTTCTTTTTAAACCTTAGTTAAGTAGAAATCAGAATAGCAGCAACAAAATAAACTGAACATAAACAAAAATCTACTCACAAAAATAACAAAAAAGAATCTTAAGAAAATTCCAATATCCCGAAAGAATTTGCAAGTCAGCGTTTTCAGTAGGAAGTAAATCAATTGCTAAAACAGAAAAACGCGCACACAATAAAGGTGCACATTCTTAATTGTTTTCCTCCTTATTGTTAATACAACATCATAAAATAAAATTTATTTATTACAAATAAAAAATTAAAAGAATTAGTTTTCAATGAGATATTATACAGGGTAGTTCAAACTCACTAGACGCAAGGGAATTGCATTGATTGGACAGAGTACATTAGAGTTGACTGTAGTGGAAGCGAGATAGAAGCAAAAATCACCCCTATTTGCTGTGTGCCTGCTTTGTTTTTGTTTGTTTACCAATTCATATGTTTCCAAGGCAACGCGTTTTAATTTCTGTCATTGTAAATACCTAGTTTCCACTTCAAGTGAATCAAATAAACTTTAAGATACAGGCTTATAATCAGCGACTAGAAGGCACGAAGAACTAAGTTTGCTGATACCCAGACTAGCAAACAGTCGAAGACGGCTAGGTTCGAAATGCCTACTTACCACTGAAATATCTCAAGATCGGTATTGTAACGCGTCACGCCTCGAATATTCTAGAAAAAGTCCCGAACAGTCTCGAACAAGCTGGTCGAATGTGCCGGAGAAATCTCGAACTATCTAGAGTTTTCCACCGTCGAATGTTCGAGAAAGAACGCGAACTTACAGGGCTCATCAAGAACCACGCCGAAACGAACATAAGGCTGCGCTGATTGAGCCGAAGGCAGTTCTACAGTCAATCAGCGAGTAGTTACGAACGAAATAAATGTTAACTAGTGATAAATAAATTCTTCTGTACATAATTAAATAAATCATTTAGTGTAAATAAATTCTGGAAATGAATTGTGATAAACTTTGAGTCACCCGGTATATTTTTCATTAGGTAAATTTAATATAACTGGAACAAATTAATCAAGTTCTTGGGTGACTTCGATATTTTAACTAAAACCAGTGCATACAATTACAATAACAAGACGGTCTTTTCAAACTACAAATCTATTAGAAAAATAAAAAAAAATGTTACATAATATGAAACAAACAAAAATAAAAATAAAATAAAGCAAATAAACAGTTGATTATACAGAAACAAAGTCTTTATAAAATAAACGTCAATAATCGTGTTACTTACTGCGTAGAATTCCGGCCACTGACATTCGAGGGGAAGTCCCTAACGCTAAGTGCGTGGACACTCGTCGACGCCTTTCAAACAGCTTACTACTGCAATTAATATATATTACGAAAAAGAAATATCTGATTTCATTTAATGGAAATCGACAATAAATTTATTCATACATACAAACTAAAACCAAGCCAAATAATTATAATAAAAATAAAACTAATTTACATTACAAACTTATGCTGAACGTTACTGGATTTTAAATTCTTGGTTCGTTAAAATAAATAGTGAACTAAACAAACACAACACCACAATGATTATGCTAATAATCGTCGTTATAAACGTTTAGAATAATACCAAGGAAGAACTTCCTTGTTTTTCCATCGAACAAGTTTTGAATGCACTTGTATCTTTAACCCAAATGGGTGTAAATACTGCGATATTAATAGGTGTTACTAACCTTTGCACAGCTGTACGATCTAAATCTTTACTCACATGGGCAACTGCATATCTATTTACTTGCAGCGCCGTAGGCTGGCCGTATTCATGCAACGATCAGGGACAAAATGACGATGAATTCTACTGGATTCCGCTCAACAGCGAAAGGAAAGGAAGGGCGACGCCCTACTTCCGAAGAATGTGCTTTAAAAGGTACCCCTTTTTAAAATTCAGCACTACTCTGATATACTTTAAGGACACTTCACAAGAACGATAAACTTCTTGGGCCACAACAGCTAAATTTTCATGGAAAACGTCTCACAAAACTTACCTTACCAGCGTTTACGACTTTCTTCGTAAAAGCCCCAGAACTCACTATTCTAACGGCGTCGGCCACACCCTGCTTTCAACGCGCAGAAGCGACTTATCCAGTAACTAAATTACGCAGATTTCTACCCCGCGAAAGCAACTACTCTCCCCAATTCTATTCTTCAATAGAGGTTACCGCAGATCAAAATTTGAATTAATTATCGCGGGTTAATGTTGCTAAATATAAAGACATTAACACAGTGCAATTCCCTATGCGCCTAGTAGGGGTAGACTTCCCTGTATAATCTATTAAAAAAAGAAAACATTTTTTCTGCATTACGCGGGCTGCTAACAAACAAAGTTATTGTCAAATTTGTTGCAATTTAAGTTAAATGATTAATTTAATCATAATCACACAGTATTTAAAGTTCTATAAAAACTTAAGTACAACTACTAGTTAATTAAAATCAAATTTAAAGAAATGCTTACACTTGCGTATGATTTAACATAATGAAAATCAATTTTAGTAATCAAAACTAAATTTTACTACTGAGACGGCAAAACGAGGAAGCGGAGGTGAGCTTTGTCCACCTCCACGGAGGCAGTCAGCCGGAATACAATAGTGTCAGACGAAGCGCAAAGACAAGTAACTGCAATCATCCATAATCGACAGGTTTAAAATCTTGTAAAGCTATTACTAGAAAAAAACCTAATTAGTACTTGGAAGGTAAACTTTGAAATAACTTACCCCCAAAATTTAAATAAAGCTTCCGTTAAAAAAAATAAAATCTATCAAAGTCTAAATTCAACAGGATCTAATAATCCACCAAGGTGAGCACAATAACAACCAGTACTGCGATACATCAGGAAGCGTTACACGGGGTAACAATTCTGTTAGATAAACATCCGAAACCATCTAGCAAAATTCCGTCCGGAGTTTAGCGGGACTACGGCTAGACAAAAATGTCGAAACGAAGAACAATCGACGTGATTCCAAGATACTAAGATGGGTTAGGTTTTGCTAATAGCAAAAGCGGCCGTGGGAGTGACATAACTATTAGAGGGATAATGGACAATGAAAAATATCACGTTTATTACAAGCAAGCAGACACAGAAAGGTATTTTTAGAAACAAAAACACGAAAGGCTTACAAAAGAAATAATCCTCAAAACCAGGTTTTCTAAGAGAGAAGTAAACTACAGCAAGAAAGTTAGTATGTGTTTATTTGCTCGTATTGATAGAAGTCTTTGTTTTTCTGCTTTAGTTTACGCCTTCAGTGGTTTTCTTGCTGTAGTTTACTTCTCTCTTAGAAATGACAAGGAAAACTAGCTTGGGTTATTAAAAATTTAAAACCTGATAAAACAAAACTATTTTTGATATCAAATGTAAAGAAATGCATAAATGTAAAGAGAAGTATTTTAATGTAAAGCAATAAAACTTAAATTTTTTAAACATTTTTAATACATTCCTTTATCAAAACGTAATCAGGTTTACTAAAAAGATAAAATAGCAACGAGACAGGAAAAAAGGAAAAAAATAAGGTGGGAAATATAGTGATTCTTGGCTTATCGGAAGCGAAGATAACCAACAGCAAATGTTATTTTCTTAAAAGAACACTAAGAATAAACTAAAAACATATCTACACTGGGCGCCTCGCGTATTACAGAAAATAAACCAATCCTTAATGAAGGATTAAAGAAGAAATAGTAAAACAAAGAACCGGTTAACGATAATAATACCTGTCTATAAAGTACATACAGAGCAAAAAACAACAGCGTGAAGATATAGTAAAAATGAAAAAAACAACTTTACAATTACAGACCCAAGAAATAAACCAAATCTCAGTAAAGAAATAAACCCAACCCTATATAGGAAACACAGAAAACGAGACAGACCATTTAACTATCAGGTTAGCTAATCAAATAGAAGTTTCCATTAATCAACAAAACATTACAACCTCAGTCGCATGGAGCTCAAAAAAGCGGTCCTCCCAGTGCAAAACACCAACTTTCTAACAGAGTTGTGTTGGCTCAATGACAAAGGAATTACAGTTGCAATTAGAAAGGTAAAAAACAAGAAGAAACACAAAAGCCCTTGAAAAGCTGTCCAAGACATACTCTATCAACTTTCGTAAATGTGAGCTGAAAAAACAATTAGGACACTTTCCACTTCCGGTATAATTCACAGCAAGATACATGTGTACTAACTAACATAAACAAAAAACTTCTAGCTCTGATAATACCAACAAGTAAAGTAGCAAGTTTTTCTGTTTTTTTTTGGAAATTTGTAGATTGTACTGTTCCAGTTAACAAGTACAGAGTAAATTTGGGAAGAGATGATCCTGGAACACTTAAGCTAATCGGTGACAAATCGGTAGTGTTTGGAGATTATAAATAATTGATTTAAACTTTTAGTTTGGTCTATCAAGGGACTAGATGTCGTAATACAGCGACTTCCGTTATTCTCATCCTTCTATCTACCAATTATAATAGAAGAAATAATCTAAGTTCTGAACGTCTAATGTGAAAAGCTGCTCTAATTTGAATTATTACATTGTTAGTGTTTTACTTTCCAAAGTTATCATGTCGTTTTAAATTTAAAAAAGAAAATTTTAACTGACCACTAGTAAGTGCTTTAACTGTACTGATCAATTGATCATAGTTACTTTACTTAAAGGCTGGTGGTTCTTCACTGATAGATAATTATACGATAGTTATTTTCTAAAAAAGGAAAAAACATAAGGTAAATAAGAAAAGCAAATGCTAATCATAATTATGTTTTAAAAAGAAAACTAACTTTTTCATATATCGCAGAGATCTAAATGAATAATAACGGCGGCATAACATCAATAGTCGACAAAAGCTCTTCTTATAGAAGTAGACCTCAATTTTATATTATATGATCAATATTGATTGCAGTTGTTAATATTGGAAGATGCAGAAAAGAGCCAGATGGCTCTATGAAATTGGCTTCTAATAATTGGAGCCAAGGGAAGTCACAAAGGTGTTTCTAAATTACTCTATTCCTTAAGGAATTTCTCCTTAATATCATAAATCCTTTCTAAATTCACCTGCATGTATAGAAACGAATTAAACTACTTTTCTAATAAGCAAAATCATTAATAATATCTTCAACTTTACCAAAAAGGTCATAAAAGATTTGTAAAAAAGTGATGAAAAAGTATAAATAATAAATATTCTTTCAGCAAAAGCAACTTTGGAACGTTCGTTAAAAAATTCCGCTTTTTTTCTGTTCTACAAGTTGTAATTTGTTTGTAATAACAAATATTAATGGTCTTTAAGTGTTGTTATAACGATAAAAAGGATACTTCATTAAGGGAGTTCTCCAGCTTTCACTTTGAAAAACGAATCGAACCGTTAGTTCTATAAAAGTCATGGATGTAGTGGTTAGACTTCCTATGGTTTTCAAAGTTTGTGACGTAATTTATCTAAAACTGCAGAACATGTATAAACAGCGGGAAAACAAATTATAGAAATCAGATGCAAAGCTCAGAATCGTAAGGCGCCACTCTATCTAATGGTAAAATAATCCAGGATGCAAATTAATCTCTTTCTAAACATTGGAATTTACAATTTTTTCTAAACGCACATAAACTTTGAGCGCTTTTAAGCTGGACCAGTGTAAAAACAATTTAATAGCCAATAATATTAATCCTTAATACGAGGACCATAAAAAATGTTAAGCACGAAACAGCTAGGAAAGTTTAATTAAAATTAAATTCAAACACCTGTCAGAGGATATCAAATTAAAGCAGATCGTTAGCCTTGAGCGTGTCGTGAGAGATTCGAAATTGTTCTTACACGAGGAGACCCATATAACAACAACACTGCAAATGTATCTAATTTGTCAAGATTTTTAGTTTAGTTACACGTTATTCTAATTAAGGTTTTATGAACTGTTATACATTGGTCACGTATAAATAATTAATTGAAGATGTTTCCATAATTAATCTGGTTTTAGAGTAATGCTGTATGTGTGTACGTCTGTTTTTAAATTCCTCACGCACGAATAAATTATTTTAATAACCTCGATTGAATATCACGATCTACATTAAACAAGCATTATCAATCTTTTAGGCTCGATTAAATAAGAAGTCTTTGTAACTCAACCCTGTGGTACCCCACAATTAAATTTTTTCAACCTTGTATAACTAAACAAAGTTTGCGTTTCAAATTAACATCGCAGTATGTATTTTGTTCTATGCTTTTATTATTAAAGTAAACATGAAAAGGAGGGAGTTAATAATAAATCATTATCGTTTTATAAGAGCACACACATCAACATCCTGTTAGATAAAGATGACGTTTTAGACGGAATGTACTGACCTTTTCATACAAGTTTATAAAATCCTCATAATTTAACATTAGATTGCAAGAAACATCTCACATCAAGAGCGTCGGTACAAGACAAAGGCATTCAGTCTCACCGGCGAAATATATCAGAGCTGTTAGACGACATAGACATAGAAATTCCATTTATTTGGAATGTTGAATTAGAAACATGGAATTTTTTAAAAAGTGAGCTAATTCTGATTCTGTTCTGTTTTTATTGCTTTTATGTTTATATATATAAGTCCTTGAATGTTCTAGTTTTTTTTATACTTTGTTTATTGCTATAATTAATAATATAAGCATAACGAAAATTTATAAATTACTCGCTTTGAGCTATTTATTAATAATTAGTTAATGGCTATAAAAACTGAAATTTTCTACAATAATAATGAAAAAGTGTACCAAGGTCTTGAAATTAAATTTCTTTATTTAAAAAGAACAATAGCAACAAATTAAATTAAAGCTCAAAGCTCAAGTATTTTAATAACTTGTTTTAATTTAGCAATTATAGGTTATGTAAATATTTACTCAAAGAAAAAACTGAATCCTCATTGTTGCACTTATCATTCTCAAATTTAATTACTTGTTCATTTTTTAAGAAAGAATTTCCCTAGGCTTCGGGTATACAGTAGAGAAGTGCTTCCAGGAAAATTACTTGAATTTGGTTAACATAATGAACAATAAAAGAATATTCACATCAAATCTCATATCGACTTCTGCTATGAATTTAATATTTCAAGAACTATTTTAGATGTTCTTCACAAAAGGTATCTGCTTTACTCTCTTTTGTTAAGCCTCTACCATTCCATCAGACTAAAGAAGAAAACAAATCTCAAAACCTAACAAAAGGTTTCTATAGACTCTATGTAAAGATTTGCTTACCTAAGACTGTAGTTGCATCCGCTTCAACTTCAGCCTGTAATCAGTTTTCAGCAAAAAGCACTACTTGTTTTAAATCAATTTAATACAACTAATTTTCCTTAGAAGTTTTATTTAAAATTGTCTGTTTTGCGGATCTTGAGGAACGCCTTACAAAAAAACTGAGTTATATGGGTTGTGTACTTCAATATGAAACCTGCAAAGAAACCAAAAAAGAAGTCAGAAAATTATGATAAAAAGAAATTTCACGTAACAAACTTACCAAAGTTACTAATCAGCTCTTAAGAAATTTACTAGTAAATTACACAGTCTATTGTCTACATATTAACGTTACTACTTTCTGATTTTCGTTTAGATTTAAATAAAGCCTACAACACAAAAAAAATACTTTTTCGTTTCTCTCGGCTTATCTTCTTCTTTTTCTTTCCCATTATTTTTGTCCAGACGCTATTCATGCTGCTGTAAAGGTTTATATTCTATTATGATCAATTAGTCATCTCTGTTCTGCAAGAAAGCAGCAATTTAAATTGGCAACATGCTTGTTCTAGAGCAAAATGTACAAAAGCAAACTACAAGTTTTTCGTAGAATCTTGTTGTTGTCTTGCTATAATACCTTGCATTCTTGGTTTGTATTTGGATATCAAGCAAATTTAAAGTTTTACTCGTATTTCATCTGAAAATACGACAGTATTTACTTCTGCCTGCTTTATGATTTGTAATAGGTAACAAAATCTTCACTGCATCCTCAACAGAACCGCAATTGTCGTCATTCAAAATAAAAGTTTTTAAAAAGTAATTCTATGGCAAATTCTGGTGGAATTGCATATACTTTACTGGGTAATTTTAAGGTCTTGCAATTTTGTCCACAAGTGTCCTTTTGTTTTCCTGCATTTATACAATATGCAGTACAGCCTTCCTACGAGAGCTATTACAGAATGTGAAAAACATGAGAATAATCAATAGATTTGGGCAACATCGCAATTACAACTAATTCAAACCCCTTATTTATCAATGCGACTTGGCATGCTTTTGAAAAGTTCTTTACAGAAATTCTTGATTACTTTGAATTTAGATTTATGACACTGCGGAGGCACATCGCGCATAAAGACAAAGTTTCTACTAGTAAACCACTCTCTTAATTGCGCCTTTTGCGCTAGTGCTAATTTGTTGTAGAGAGACGTCTTGTGCCTTATGCTCCACAATATCACCTGAAGAAAAATAAGCTAGTTGTTGCTCGATTGATTTTGTAAGAGATATTTCTTACCTTGCTTGTATACAATCTAATCAAATATTTAAATTGTTCTCCCATGTCTTTTCCTAGTGACGTGCCGAAAACCCAGAAGAATTAACCTTTGGCGAATAGAAGAGTCACAAACATTTAAACTCTTCTTTAGGTTTTCACCGATACTTCTTCTGTTGTTCTTTGCAAGTTGACTACAGGTTTTCTTTCAGTTACTGGATAATCCATGGACACAATTGTTCAAAATATAGCAACAACTGTCTGAATTTAAGCGATTTCTTGCAATCTATTCTTTCTATTTTTCATTTCTTATTAAGTGGAAACTTTTTCTTCAAGAAAGCACTTAAACAAAGTCTATGTCCTTAGGGAAAGTACACTTGTCTTTCCCATTAGCACAGAAAATTGGCAAACCAAAAAAACCATCCAGAAACTAAAAACACACACAAATGATCAAAAAAGATTTTAATGGCATAGTTTGTTTTCATCTGACGAAAAACTGACGTCCACATGCAGCGTTATCAGTGGGACACTTACCAAATTGGTTTCTAAGTCTTCTTGTAAAAGTATTCAGTAGGTGGCCCATAGTCATTTCTTAAAAGCGGCCCTGGAAAGTATCTATTTTAGCTTTGTTTGGAGTTTGATTGCACGCACTCAAGACCCCAGCATTTTTTTCCATCTTTGATACACAGACTGAAACTTCAATTTCATCATGTAGTAGTTAGTTATGGCTAAAGATGGGATTTTATTCAAAGTACATATTTTTGCATATTTTCCCTCTTGTTGGTATTTTTTGTATATTTTTATCCGACCCGCATATTTGTTCATGTTTTTCAAGTTTCACGGCATAATAGTGTTTTGTCAATAGTAATAATTTGTCTATTTCTATAAAACTTACATTTCTTCAAAAAAACAAGTAAGAAGGAAGTTTAAACCGATAACTTTAAACTTGAGCATTTCTACTATTTCATTATCTTATTTCAGTCGTGAAGGAAGGAAATAAAAAGACTTTTTGTTTCTATTAAAGTTTTAAATCATTTGTTTACTATTTGTTTGTGAAATACTAACATCGTTAAAATAAATTTTGACTTGTGAAATATTCACGTGGGTCCGGCTCTATCCGAAGCTTTCTTTATAGATGGCGATAGTGTTTTCTGCAAACCCCGTGGAAAAGATACAACTTGTTTAAATTTTATTTTAATTGGTTAATTAGGAAATTTATATTCTACTTATATGTATTTTGTATATTGTAGAAATCTTATTTCAAATCCCGCAAAAAGTTTCTACATCTGTAGGATCATATTTTGCGTACACTTTTTACGTACAAATAGCTTTAAATACTCCATCTTCGTAGCGTTTGGGAAGGTGTAGGTCTCTGAAAAATAGTTATATTCCGTCTTAGTGATGTCCTCTTTCAATTTAGGCCTTATTAGTTGTTTTTTAATTCTCCAAAATAATATGGCACAATCAGTTAAATCAGAATCACTTACTTGAAAGTGCAAAATTTTTATTTCATTATCTACCAAAAAGCAAGTGTAAGCTGAGTTTAGTACTAGTCGTTCATTTTATTTAGGCAAGAAAAGATTTTCATATTTTAAATTTGCTTAAAAGGGCATTTCGCTAGGCAACTTCCCATATTTATTCCATATTTTTGTTAAAATCTTCATATTTGAGACAAACTTATCTTCAGGATTTTCAGTCGGACAGTTAGTAAATAAGTTAAAAAATAAGTTAATAAACGAAAGAGAAGAGGTTGTATTTCAACACATACAATAGATGACTAGTTTCCTTTCTACCAATACGTTTACAATTGTTTGTGCTACAAATTACAACTTAAAAGGGTCATAAGATACGAAAACTTCTGTATGAATCTCTAAGAAAAAATAAACTAAAAGAAACGTAATTATGTAAACAGGTACATGGTCTATGTATAAAGTTTTTTTCCATTTTAAGAAAAATCTCTTACATACGTTGTAACGTTTACTTTTTGCTTCCGTTACATGTGTTATATTTACTCTGTGCTTTCGGAGTGTTGTATTTTTTAAACAGTTTTCTTCTATTGGGGAGGTCCTGTTGTTAGTGATGAGTTCACATCGTTAATTAATTTTGTTGTGGTTTTTTCTATTTTTAAATCTATTTAGGGTTGACATATTTTCCAATTTTTCTACAATTTTTTGAGTTTGTAACAAGCCTCAACAAACAAGGGTAGGCGGATTGTGTTCTTGTTTTTCTAGGTCTCATAGGAGATTTGTTTTTGGTTTTATTAGCTTGTTCCCGCCCTGGACACCTTGAGAGTGACACTTGAAGGTTCAGTTCTACTCCCATCACATCGTTCGATGTAGGGTCTTATTTCGGTTCAACTAAATCTTGGGTTGATCAGCAAAGAACGCGGGGCCGTCGCAGCTCTCGTGCAGCTGGACAACATGCTCGTCGTTAAAATTTAAAAATTTAAATCAATAAATTAAATTTAATCCTTATAATAGTTGTTTTATTCAGTTCATTTAAATGCATTTCTTACGACGTCATAAATGACTTAACTGCTTGGTTAAGGTTTCTTTACTAAATTTTATTATAACTAAGCAATAAAGAAAAATTAGTGAACTTAGGAAGCGTGGATTAAAAGGGGTTGTTTTTTGTGATTTTATTATAGATTCTGCGTTCAACAATTACAGTGCTATAGTTCCTGGAATTCTGGATCTTTTGGTAAGTTTGTTTTTTTGTACCATTAATTTGTCGGTTTATTAAGTTTGCGTTTTTTAAATTTTGTATTACTATTGTGTAAATAGAAAGTTTTGCTTTTAAAAAAATTTAAATTTTTGCAGTTTTATTTTTAAAAGGTTTAATAGATTTCATCGCATATTCAAAAGAATTATTTAAGTGATAAAATTGTTACTTATTTAAAGGATATTTCTTGTAGCTTTAGATTACACTTTATTGTGACTTTTTGAATTTTATTTAACTTGATTTGGACTTATATACAGGGTGAGTTTTTTCCGATGTTTAGTATGGGGATCTCGAAAACCAGCGGAGATAGAAATTGACTTTAGAACAAATGTATAAAGGAAGAAGTTGTAGGTGATTGTGTGCTGAATAATACAGTCTAACCTAATTTTTTATTTAAGCTATAGTTTTTGAGTTATGACACAAGCTTTTGTTTTTCCTAATTAAAACCATAGTCGGCCATGACGTTATAAAAAAGGCCTTTTTTCAACAATTCTAACGATATACCACTTGTTAGTTAATTTTATAAATAAACAAATTATGGCTTTTTGTTCTTTTTCATTTACAAACTATTCAAGTAGTACACTATGGAAACAATTGATACATGTGCATCGCGTTTAATAATAAAATTTAAGTTAGTTATTAAAATTTTCTTTTAATTTCGAAATTATAAACATAATTATTTTGGTGTGAAATGTTTATTCCGATGAAGTAACAATTTTAAATAAAAATATTTCTGAGAAACTAATAAACAGAGAATGACAAATGATAAATTAAGAAACAATAAAAGAAATTAGGATATAAATAAAGTAGTACCAAAACAACGTAACTGAAGTAAGTATTTAAGATAAGTGAACAAAGCAGATTTAGATAAAAATAGGTACTTCACTCATAGGTGTAACTAAAAACTAAAAATGCTGTTAAGATAGTATGCTATGGAAACAATTAACAGATGCAAACGACAATTACCTATTGACAGGTGCAAATCATTTAGTTTCTAATTAATGTTGATTTTGGTCTCGTAAATTATCAGTTTAAACTTTTCTAATCAAGAAAAGCGTGATATGATTCAGTGTTACATTTTGTGTTGTGAAAATCAAAAGATAGGGTATATCAGAAGTCGTACGACACAGTAGATGACTTTAGAGAAGTTGTACTAGAAGTTTTTGCTAATATTGATGTACGTTCCGTTAGAAAAGCAACAAATTCGGTTTTAAAAAGGTGTAACTTGTGCATTAATCATAATGTTGGACCTTTTGAACATGTTTAGTCTTAAATACTTTACTTACTTTACTTACGTTGTTTTGGTACTGCTTTATATTCTAATATTCTTTATTGTTTCTTAATTTATCGTTTGTCATTCTGTTTACTGATTTCTCAGAAATTATTTTTATTTAAAATAATTATGTTTATAATTTTGAAATTAAAATAAAAATTTTAATAACTAACATGAATTTTATTATTAGACGAGATGCGCGCATCTATCGTTTCCATAGCGTATTACTTGAACAGTTCGAAAATGAAATGAAAAACAGGGCCATAATTAATTTATTTATAAAAATAACTATGTCAAGTGATATATCGTTAGAATCATTGAAAAAAGGCCTTTTTTATAAAGTCATGGCCGACTATGGTTTTCATTAGAAAAAAACACAAGCTTGTGTCATAACTAAAAAATTACAGCTTAAATAAAAACTTCGGTTAGATTGTATCATTAAGAACATAATTACCTAAAACTTTTTCCTCTACACATTTTTTCTAAAGTCAATAATAACAGAGCTATGGGTACCAAACGAAATAACAAAAAAACTATTTTTGCGAGATATCTAGTTAGCCATGCATTTTTTTCAAAAAACAAAAAGCTCATTAAATTAAGCTCGTAAAACTGCAATTCTTTTCCCATTTAATCGTCTCTCTATCTCCCCTAGTTTCCGACATCCCCATACTAAACATCGAAGAAAACTCACCCTGTATATATTAATATTGAAATTTAACTTTGCCTATTATCTGCTGTTAAGCTTTTTAATTACTCTGGTTGTTTTTATTGTATGTCCAATCTCCTTATTCTTACTCAAGGCTACCCACTGAGTTTATCTGGCCTGAGATCAGTAGCGTCTTAGTTAACTAGAGTAATGTTATATGTAACGCAATTTTACGTTACAGCATATTTTTATATTTTCATTCATATTTTAGCATAATGTCTTCCATATTTTATGTCATATTTTGGTGTTTTGTAAAATTCCAATGTTTAGCCATGTAATTGCATGTATGGTACTTTATCTGACGTTAAATCAGTTTATGGTCAGTGTCGGTGTTTGCATTATATTCTTCACAAGGTAATCATCGGTTTACTTCAGGTACTGAGAATCAGAATAGGGTCATCATTTGTATTACTGACAAACTAAAATATAAGATGCATTGGTTTAATAATAAGTGTTTACTGGAAACTTACCACAACTAAAACAAAGCAAACCGTCAAAGTTAATAATTCTTAGTTATTTTTAATTTGTTACTTGCTTTGATTATGGCTGAAGTATATAATAGATCTGGCGCATCTTTTTCATTTTGCCATCACCCAAACCGGACATGAAGTTTTAAAATAATGTGAGTAGTTGGTGGTACCGGCGTTCTTGAACGATGATAAAGAGCACGGAATGGCAAATGATACGTTGCTTGAAGTACGTCTTGTTGATTCTCTTCAGCGGTCATGAGGTTGACACAGATGTGTGGACGTCGGCAAAAAACACTGACTTTGAAAGCGGAAGAGAGGGGTTGGTGCATTGTTTAGTCGTATTATTAAGTTTATGTATTGGTGCCCAAATGTGGCAAATCTGTTGAGGTTGGGACTTAGATGTGTCACTTCTTATAGTTCGTACGCAGTTGTTGCCATTGTTTATTGATTTGATGCCCAGAAGGCAAGCCGTGATAAGATGCCCCGGGAGGTGTTCACCTAGGAGAGCAAACATCCGGTGTCAATAGTCGAGGACTTCCCCCGAGCAGCGCACTAGCGGGTGGGCTTGTTGAACCTTAGAGCATACGTCCCCCGAGACGTAAGATGAAGGAGGGTTGACAATGAGAAGAGGGTCTTCATCCGGTGCACCGTTTATCAGCAAAATGGATGACGCCCAAGAGGGGACCAAAAAACTGAAAACACAGAGAAAATGATGAGTGAGGAATTTAAAGATTGGCTGTTTTTGCAACCGTTTATTTGCTTGCAAGTTCAGTTAGAAAGATCAATTACGATAGATGAAGATGCTGAAAAATGCTTTATCGAGACAGATAAATAACAAAAATTTGTACAGATTCCGAAGGGGCACGCTTATAGTGCCTCACAAAAGTTAGGAATTTCTTAGATGGATTTTTGGGAAGAGGTACCAAGTATAAAAACAATGTTCTTATTGTAAATTTTAAAGTAAACAACAAATTCGTATACCGTTTTACTATCAGAACCTATAGCTATGATCTCAACATTTGAGAATAAAAGAAACACTATTTAGTTATTTCACTCATAGCTTTGTACAAACAGCAGGATTGAAAATCTGATAGCAGTCACCTTTGCTTCGCATAATAGGAAAAAAAGGATTTCTGATTCAACAACCTTTTGAATCTTTAAAATTAAACTTTTAGAGTCTTTAAAATATCACAAAATTAGTCAAAAATGTATCGATTCTTATTAAAAGATGAATTTGCAAAAATGTCCAATTATACTTACGTTAAAATAACGTTTGGGATTGACCAAGGGACAATCTTTTACCAAGATATAACGTGATTGTTTCTATTTTATACATTGATTCTATAGATTAAGATGTTTCCAATGTCAAATTCTTGTCCTTGCGCACGTTGGGACACTTGTTTTTAATAAAGTTGAAGCAAGCTGGAGCAGCCAAAGTGTTATTTGATTATTCGCAGCCTATTCAGTGGCATTTTTGAGAAATCAGTTATAATGGATAAACTGGTACATAGAAACACAATTGAATTCTTTAATCAAGATGCAATGGAGAAACAAGTAAAAAGATGTTCATTAGATTGAAGTTACTGTAGTAACTATCGGAACTGCTTAGGAAAAGTATGTATTGAAATGTTAACAAAAGATAAGC
This sequence comes from Ignelater luminosus, assembly GCA_011009095.1. NCBI lineage: Eukaryota > Metazoa > Arthropoda > Insecta > Coleoptera > Elateridae > Ignelater > Ignelater luminosus. The sequence continues at coordinate 23,070 of VTPC01002392.1, forward strand.
AGTGTTAAAAAGTGTTTGTTTGGAATTTGGTAACAAACTTAAAAATGCAAATGGCATTACCGAAACGATTAAGCAGTGGTCAATGCAAAAATAATGTGTGGTAACCTAACTATATAAATACAAAATCGATGCCAAATTTTTAGCTAGTTCTTGACTTTCAAGTTGATATATAATAAACCATCGAGCCGATCTAGTTTTGATTTAGATAAGAACTGCGAAAAATGGTTAGTTACACGTCCAGTGGATAAAGAGTAGCTTTTATCTCTCACATCTTTAGCATGTAGTCTCGTTGTGACTTGCAACGTCTCTACCTATTTTATGTGTTTCTTTATGCTCAAAAAATATATTTGCTGTTAGAAGTCCATTATCTATACGAAATTTGTGTTTTGAGTTTCCTCTTTGTGAGGTCTAATTGTTCCCTCCTATTTATTTCTTTATACATCCCTTCTGGCCTTTGTATTTAAATCTCTCAACATAATTAGCGTTCAGTTGTGGCTATATATAGTTTCTTCTACTTTTTCCCAAAATTTGTCTTTTTCTTCAGTGGCGTCATCTTCATTTGGTGCGCAGCAGATAACTATTGTTTTATTTGTTACTTTTAGTATACGTCCAGATATGTCTTCCCAATCCCTTACAGTGTTGACGATTCTTTTCTCACCAGGCACGCTATTCTGCACTTACCCTATCTGGGTTTTTCATTCCCGAGTGTACCAATAGATTAACATCTTTTATTGTTATGCTTCCTGATGCCTTTTTTTCCTTTATTGTTAATAGTTATGTGGTTTTGCTGTATCTCCTCCATGTTCTTTACTATTTACGCTTCTCATACAATGAAGGAGTACATGCTTGAGTTTTTTCACAGTAATACAGATTGATGAATTATATCTTTAAGATAACTCAAATTAATTATGAAGTTTAAATTCAGCCAACTACGACTTCCCATGGTCCTTCTCAACTAATACTCTATTCAAATACATTTTTTAATTCGGTACTCGTCCTAGTTCTGGAATGCTGATTTCAAGACAGAATTGCCTTATTCTGGCACACATTTCTTCTCGATTTCTGAGACATGTTTTGTAAACTTTATTTTTCAACATTCCCCAAAAATAAAAATCGAGGGGAGTTTCCGTTTTCCAGATTGTGAATCTTTTATCTTTAGCCATTTTCGTTGCTGTACTCGTCTTCTTTCCAATCTTTTCTTTATCTGAAATCAGTTTATTGGTTTTCTGTGTTTATCTTCCCTTTTACAATATTACTTTCCGCAAATCTTACTTTGTGTGCATGATTTTCTTGTATCCTACTTTTACGTGTTTGCCAGATTGCTATTTTTCTCAGTACAAGCTGGATTTTTCTTTTTTCAGGTGTTAAATTCATCCATCCTTCCGCTTGTTACTTTTGAAATTTTCTTCTTAAGTGGGGTTTTTTGCATTTTGCTACTTTTCTTGAACTGCTCACTTGCGTTTTTTTCCTGTCTCTTCCTTTTATCCCAGTCTGTTAAACTATATCTCGAATATCCATCACTATTTGTTATTTGTTAGTGCACGATTGGTTAGACCATGTCTAGGGAGATGTTTGTCGACCTATCGGTTTAGATTCGCTGAGTTCTGTTGTTCAACAGTGCCATCACGGATCTAAGATGGCACATTTCCAGGGATGGTAGCTGTCTTGGTTCTGCGATTGCGCTTGGCGCCACCTCAAGGTAGTCACCCTTTATGACAGGCAGAAAGTATACATTTTTCGAGAAACAAGACCAATTTCTACTTTTTTGTTTTTTTAAGGAAACTCCCTTTTATTTTGGAACTAATTTTTTAAACTTTTTGAATATTTTGCGCTTGCTGGTATTCTTCCTAATAATTACCAAGCTACTATAATGCTCTTCAGTTTAAAAATAGAAAATTTTTTTATTTGTGAAAATAAGAGGTGAACAAAGTAAGAGCAAATGAGCAAAATTTTATCCTTAGCTTAGACATTCTACTGACATGATGAAAATTGTAGAACTATAGATCTCTTTGAAGCTTGTTTATTTTGATTACTTTCCATATCTTCAAAATAAGAAATTAGATTTAAACAAAATATTATCATATTTTAATTCAACCCCGTTAAACAGATTTAATACAATGTAGTAATTATTATTTAATCAAATAAAAGAAATTAATTCAATAGAAAATATTTTCCGTTGGCGGGAAATCATAATTTAAATACAAAAGTTATTCCTGATTTCTAAGTTGTAATGTTGAGCGTTTCGAAATTCTTAGAAGATTATGTTTGTTCACCATAAATAAAACAAGAAAGCTACAAACAATTTTACTCAAAGACAATAAAATCTTGATAGATAATTTGGGTTAAAAATTCAGTCTCAAAAATCAAACTACATAAGAAAATTTTATTTGAACTGACACTACGAAATAAACAAAAATTCACCAAATAAAACTAAAATGCAATTGTATGTTTTTTGTTTATAAACTCATTCCCTGTTGGTCTATTGATTTCTTCACGTTTACAATGAAATTTCTTCTGGAAAACTCTAGAAATGTATCTTAAAAGAATTAATTTATTAGCTACAAAGCCAACAAGATTAGAATTTCATATTAATTACGTTTTCACCATTATGTTCTATCAAAACAGGATAACATCAGTGACTCTGCTTAGTATTCTTAATATACAAGTACAACATAAGAAGAAAGTTTAATGATTTAACATCAGAAAGTTAAAAACGCATAACGCTGAAAGCATAGTAATGCAACACTAATATCTAGATACGCCTATATACGTAAGTGCATTAATGTATAACGAAGATACAAGAGAAAAACAAAGCTAAAAAATGAAGACCGATAGAAAAAAAATTTCTTTTTGTGAAAATTGTTATAAAACTAGACATTTTGAAGAAACTTGATGATAATAATTTTTATTTCCTTTGTAAAGTGAGCTAGACATCCTCTACAATGCATCGCGTTGCGGCGGTTGAACGACTAAGGATACATTATTACTTGTTGCAGGTGTTTATCAGTTCTTCTTAATCTTTTATAATGCAATTCGATAATGAGTTTTCTTCCGCACTTTTTGTTTTGAAAAAGCTGGATTAAAAGAAAAAAAAACTGTTGTTATTCAAAGATTGAAGTAAAGTCGTGTTTTGTTAACAAGTTAAATTAACTTTGTTGGATTTAAAGTTTCAAATGCAAATTAGATCATTTTTGTTATCACTAAAAACATTTGAAGAGTATTTTCGTAAAATAGTAATATTACTATTATGCAACCAGCAACATTGCATGGCAGTTGCTAGTTGCTTAAGTGGGATTTTTATCTTAAACATGAAATATGCTAGGTGCATAAACAGCAAGTATCATTAACAAACTGCAAAATAATCTAGATGTGATAATAATCATTTATCCGGGATTAATCCATTCTGGACATTATTTAAAACTCAAAAGCGAATTTACTAGTTATCAAGTAGAATTCAAATTATCAAGCACTTACAGGACTAAAATATTTTTTCAAATTTATGAAACCTAAATTAGTATTTGTACCATAATATTAACGTTATATAACGGTAGGTTCCTGCATCAATAATTAAGGCAAGTATCATATTTCACGTGCGAAAAAATACAAAACAAACTACCTCCCCTCAAGGCTTTCACACCGACGACGATTCAAACTAATCAAAAAGGCATATCTAAGGAGTTCTACGCGTGGCAATAACTTAGGTATCAATATAGCACCAACCCTGCGGCCCCACCAGATACCTGCGATCTTCTGACAGGTGGAATCCCCTCTTCGTACAGGTATTTCAACTTGGAGGAGTTCCTCATCTCATTCTATGTTAGATCTTCGCGGTGTTCAAAACCACGCGCGTCTTTATTTTTTATTTTATACACGAATTCATACACACATCAAGAAAGGGGGTTTTCCCACAATTTGAATTTTTCTTCTTTTTTTGTCGAAAGCTTCAAACGGCGAGTGTTGTTAAGTGAATGTTTAACACGAGGGATTGTCTTAGCAGTTATTTGAGTGAAAGTTTATGTGTTTTTGCGTGAGAACTGAAAACCACTAAAAATATCGTAAAACACTAGAATAGTGGTTTTAGGGTGAACCGTAATGTGTTTGAAAATACAAGCGTTTTCAATTTAAAATTTGTGGTAAGCATGGATTATTTAAGTTATGTAGTGGAGACTTTAATGATGCGTCGAAACCGAAACCTTTAACGTAGGTCGCAATAATTATTGCGTCTTTGAAGAAAAACAGTATTCTGCTATTGCATTTTATATAATTAACAAAAGAAAAGGATGTGGTCAAAATTTCTAATTGAAGAAATTTAGTCATTGATTGATCGTTGAATTCTATCATGCGCGTTTCAGTAGAAAAAAGAAAATTTGTAAAATCAAACTAAAAATTTAATTTTTGTAGGATCTCGATATCAATGGCATCAGCAATCCCAGAAATTCAAAAATAAAAACGTGAAGTTACCGTAGGGGAATGTACGAGAAATCCTTCGGCTGTGCCAGGGGACTAAAAGTCTTAGGGAAAATCATCACAATCAAATTTTAGGTAAGAATAATTAATAATAAAACTAGTTCCCCAGCAAAATATTTAATGTTTATGTAATAGTTGTATACATATAAGCAAAAGTCATTATTTGTCAAATTTCTCTTTTAACTTGCCGAAAACAATAAAAAAAGTATTACCATTATTTCCTTATAGATGAACCAGCTATGTAGGGTGTGTGGCGAGCCAGCGGCAGGTTTCCATTTTGGTGCATTTACTTGCGAGGGATGCAAGGTCAGTACATAAATTAGGATTACAAAATTTCGCAGCGACACATCTACATGTTTTTGTTTTTTAACGTATTTAAAACATTTCATCTTAAAGGTGACGTAAAATATTAATGCGGAAAACTCTAAATAATGTGTATGTGACCCAACTAACTTTCATACTTTAAACTTAAAATGTTTAGATAACAAACGTACTAAAATCTGATAAGATTTATATTTAGTTCCGGAAGAATAGAGTTAAGAGAATTAGGTGCGTCGGACGATAATCACAGCAGTTGATTAGTGACAATTTTAGAAATTTGCCGCTCTTGATTTAAAATTTTAAATTTGAATCGATCTGATGTAGATTGATTAGTTAGATCGTTAGATATTCTAATTTTGATTATCTTGCTAAAAATAAACTTAAACCGTCTTTTAACGAAACTCTTGTATAACAAAAAATTCTTAAATGTCCATCCAGAAACATGTTTTATTGTAAAATTTAGACAAAATGGCAGCAACAAGTTGACCTGTTGGGATGCTTGCCCGGTGATCGAATTTCTAGTTATTTATTATTCGTGTTAGGTTTTAGTTTAGCATAGGTATCAAACAGTTCCCGCGGACTTTTATCATTTTTCTTTTGTATCCTTATTAATTCTGGTTATCAAGATTCTAGTATCTGAAACAAAAAATCTCGTGGTTGACTCTCCTGATAATTATTTTATTAGACAAAAAGTGATAACTTAACAATCTTCTTTAATAAACATGTTTTGCGTATTTATGAACTTTTTGTTTCTATTAAGAATTTTACCTGCTTGAGCCCTATGTAACTATGTAACATTATGGTTCCACAAAGCAAAAAAATTTCATTACTTTAAATAGAGTAGAAATCCAGTAGGAGGTACTGTTTCAAGCTTTCAACCAAACACGCCTAATAAACCTAAAAAATGTCTACTAAATAACGCTGATACTGTATAAATGGGTTTTAAGCCAGAATAAATCTAATTTATGTAGAATTAGAATTAATTAGCTTCTGATTCTTTTACGCGCATTTTTGTTTATTAACGTGTTGCAAGATCCGGGTCTCTTTCTTAATAATACTTTTTTGCTACATTTCATAATCATATTCTGTTTGGAAGCACGCGTAAATGACTTCTATTTATTAAATGAGGATCTATCAATATATCCTTGGCGCGTCGTTAAATTGAAAGAGAAGAAATCGTTGTTATCTTCATTAGCTTCCATTACATTTGATGGCAGTTATTTTATTTTATCATTCTTTTCGCAATTATTTCTTAAACGATCAGACAATATCAGCAGCAAAAATTTGAAGAATCCTTAACGACATGATAGCTACATAAACAGAAAGTTTTTTTATAGCATCAAACAATACCCGGCGCGGCAGAGTTTCTAGTAAATAATCTTTGATAAGATTTCTCTACTGATAATTACTTTCTGTTCTGTTGTAGTTGGGGAATTTGCTTCCGGGCTAAAACTTTTAAAAGAATATTATAGTTACCAGAAGAAAATATTTAAAACGAAAGATAGCATAAAACGACAAACACCCTATTAATAAATTTCTTAAAGCCGGAAACAACTAACTACTTAAGCCCATCATTGTGTCTGCAAAGTTTAATAATTCACAGGTCTGTCTATTTTTAATTAAAAGGTAAAGAATCAAGTCAGTTTTGTCATTGTTATTATGTATAGTGCTGATTAAAGAAAGAAGAAAGAAAGAAAATCAAACAATTTTATTAATAACATGGCCTTAATGGTGATCTTAGAAATCTTTCAGAATTGCAGCTCTTTTTGTTGTAAGCACTTTTGGAAAGTCATTTTATCAGTGCCGGATTTTCCATCAAACTAAATCTTTGTAAATTTATATCTTTGAAAATACAATTTAAAAATTTCTCCTGGTAAAAGTTAAGAGAAGATTTACACATATCAAAAGTTGATATTTTTCAAAATCACCTGCTGAGCGTGTTGATTATGTTCAAAAAGAACGTTAGTGTGTTTTAGGTTGTTAGAAATTAAGTTGCCCTGCGGTTCAGTGAGTTCTATTTGCATGAGATCTTGATTTTATAGTAAAGTCGAAGTACAATATTTGTCGATTCTGATTTATCATCTGCTTTAAGGTAAAGTGTATTTAGACATAAAGAAGTAAAACAATTTACAGTCACAAACTTGCCGAATATTCTCTACAAACTAGACTACGCAATATTGATAGTTGGAATACGAAACAATTAAAAAGGATAAAGGAAGATGTATGACGATATTTTTAAGTCGAGCACAACTGTATATCAGTTGTCAATATGAAAAAGGCCTAATTAGTTATTAAGTTAAAAATGCAAGTAAACAGATTGTCTTGGTTTTGCATTATCTACGGACACCAAGAACGCAAGTTATATTTGTGAGTCAGATCTAGAAAACATGGATTTTCTTTACAGCTCATTTATACCATAATTCTGCCTAAATTCCTAATCTCCAGTATAGTTCTATTACTTTCAAATCTGAGAAGAAGGAATATTTAAAACAACGTGGAAGAAAGAAACCGGAATTTCCGTTTTGATACTTAAGACCTTCAAAGATCAAGGTATAAGCTTCAGACACGTAAAATTCTACACTGCACTCAGTCAATTCCTCCTGCGATCTTGCTTACTATCTTTTTAGAAAGTTTCTAATATATTTCAACTATATAGTCTGCACGTTCTCAGCAAAGAGTAAACCGCTGAGATAGAAATATGAGAAACTATGGAGCAATACCTTATAATCTGTGAAGTACAGGCGTAAAGCACACTGATTTGCAACACAGTTAACTAGTTCGTCTTTCTGTATATTATTTTTGGCCAGAACTCTACTTGACATCCCTAAAGCTTCAGCTATCACAGCAGCAGCTAAATATGTTCATATTGGTTATCTAGATGGCCTCATTTAAAGAAATTCCTATTTTTGTGCTAAATACTAAAAGTGTGTTGGCTTTCAAATTTAGTCCCTTTAGACCTTTCTGAACCGATTATCTCCTTTTACAAAATTCCAATCTTTCAAAGTAAGACGATAAACAGATTATATTAACCATTATCAGAGTACGCAAGCCAAAAATCCAAATGATGCTTCTTGTGATACTGCCAAATTGGGTCTTACATATTAATGCAGACAATGTTTACTGAAGATAATCTGGCCAGAGAGACTTGCACCATTCAGAATCCATTTGAAGACCTACAGAAGAAAACTTGACGATTCTTCAACAAAGCAGAAAAAACAATGTGGTAGTTGGAATTTCTTAAAAATGAAAATGCCGACTACAGTTGCCCATTGTTCTTCTTTCCATATTTATGTTTGGGAAGAATCTCATAATAAGCTATGTTTCTCTAATCTTGCATTATTTATGAAGGAACACTAGAGTGATTACTCTTGAGAAAAATGAGATTGCCAAAATCGAGGTTAGAATGCATAATAATATGTACAGTGCAGTACCTAGAGACAGAATGTCTAAACTGAAAAATTGCGAAGTTTATCATGACGCAGGTGATGAAGAGAGTGTTAGGCTATTTAAAGATGCAAAAAGAATTTGAGTTCAAGAATATTATTGAAGTTTATTAAGAAAATCTTATGTAGGCGTTAATCACTGTATATTTTCCTTTCACTGCGAACTCATCAATTGTTTTTTAACTTCTATGTAGTCATTAAGCTTATTTCCTTGCTTACGATTACAAAAAGACCTTGACTAGATCTGAAAATAAGTACTTTGCAGTTACGTGCAGGTTATATCCCTGCGTGACTATAATCTGTTGAGGCCAAATATCTCCCTAGTTAACTAATCGCAAAATCACTTTTTTCCCTTACAATGTCTATATTGACAAACAAAATTTCGTACATTTCGTAGCTTACCTACAAATTGAGCATTATTTGACAACAAATCAGTAACAATAGCTTTTTGACATTTCACAGTTTTGATTCACACCCCAGAGGATTGATCATTGTTTGGTCATCTTTGAATCATAGAAATGAATTAAAGTTTCATCGGGCAAAATTTGCTGAAACACTTAACAGTACTAGTTTACATCCTGATATCGACATTTTTAATCTATGTTGGTTATAACCTTTATGTTCAGTATCTTCTGCGCAAAACGAAACAGAGCAGTGATATTTCATGTGATGGACATGTCTTTTCTTTCGAATTTGTTAAAATACTGGTCAACATAGACAAAAGAATTTTAAATTTACTGGGCTGAGTTGAGCAAACTGCCTACTAATTGGTTTTTACCAATCAGGTTTGGAAAAAATTCCAAAACAATTTTTGATGGCATGGCGACTTCGTTTATATTTGTCACATGAACTTTGTAGGTATTCAAATTAATTTAGTGGATCCTCAGCAATATTCATTTTGTATTTCTCACTTCTTATCGTAGATTTTCCTACTTACCAATTCCCAAAAATGTTCTATCGGTCGTGCTTTGTTATAAGGAGTATGTTGATAGCTTTTGTCTAGTTTTCACTAGTTTTCACATAGCAGCAAAAAGCCAAATCCGCAAAAACACTATTTGGTTATTAACATGATCGGACAGATTTAAACAGAAATTTGCTTCTTCGGTTCCCGCTTTTGTCCTCTAAATACTTAACACAGAAATACTTTGATCACGATAATAGCTTACAATTTCACGTTTAGACAAGGCAAATTGAATTAAAATGATTTTTTAGAACAGTCTGCAACTTTTGACAACTTTGTCAATTTTTGTATGGGACCTGATGCTCAATCGAAGCTAGAAAGTGCTAAACTTGATAGTTTTTGATTTTCTTTAACGCAAGGCTATTTTAGATAAAAATATTTTTGATCTCGAAAAAAGGAAAACAGAAAAGACTTAGACAAATGCATAACGTAAGTCGAAAAACGTGTCTTATGTATATTTCTAATGTAGAAAGAACCAAGCAAGAAACTAATAGGAAAAATTAGCCAATGCACATGTGCGACAAGATCCATGAATTGGGAAGATCGAACCATAGAAAAATAGCGCCTTCAAATAGTGAAGAAAGAAAATGACCTCTGAAAAGTTGAAAGTTGGCAAACTACTTAGTTAGAGACTTGGTTTTCATTTGATAGATTAAATCAATTGAAAAGTGCCAGAAACTCAAGTATTGTTAGAAGATTTTTACAATTTCTTCGTTTTTAAAGTTTCTGTTTAGAACTTTTCTGTTTCCTGTATTTAAGGCAAGAATTAAATGGCAACACATATAAACTCATATTGATCTCATAGATGCTGTAAGTTCATAGTAGAACTTCTAAAAGTGCTTGATAGTCTGATAATGTAAAAGAAAGGTCCATCTTAACAATCAAGCCACAGTATCATGTTGAATTCGTATATTTTACTAATCTTGTTTGCTATATAAGTATAAATCATAAAAAATATTTGAAAAATTATAAAGATGTTAAAAAATCAGATAACTATAGAAAACGGTGATTTTGTTTGGAAGTCGACATTTTTCTTAAATCAAATTTTAATTAAAATTTTTTTTATATAATTAGTCATTAACACATTTTTAATTAGTAAAAGTTATGCTAGCTCGTGAATATAAAACAGTACGTTTTAGGTTTTATTAGTTTTATATGCTCGTGTCACGTGCGTGTACTTCCCATACCTTAAGTTGTTTGCAAACAGTTCGCAGAAATACCAGCACTAAAATTTTTGAAGGCTGCTTACTATATTTAAACTAATGAGAGGGTTGGGTAATCACAGGTTAAAAATGTCACACACCGATATTAAACTTTAATGATGGTATTTACCTGTAGTTTGCCTTCTTTAATATTCTAATTTTAAAATTTATCTACTCGTTAACTAACAAAATTAATTTCAAATTTTTTGTTACAGTCATTTTTCGGAAGATCCTACAACAATTTAAGTTCCATCTCAGAGTGCAAAAACAACGGAGAATGCGTAATAAACAAAAAGAATCGTACAGCTTGCAAAGCTTGCAGATTAAGGAAATGTCTTCTAGTAGGAATGTCAAAGAGCGGGTCCCGGTACGGTCGTCGTTCCAACTGGTTCAAAATACACTGCCTATTGCAGCAGCAACAACAGCAACAGCAACAGGTGGGCGTAGGTTTATCGACTTCCGCTGCAGGGCTACTAAGGCCTCACCCTTATTATCCCCATCTGAGCAGTTCGAACCCGGCCACGGCCGACACCAAGAGCTCCGAATCAGATAGCGGCGCCTCATCTGCGGATCCGGATGATGAAATGAGATCTGCAAGTGCTTTTAGTTATTTTGGTCCTACGATATCGCCGTCGAGCGATCGTTCGAATGCCTCATCAAATAAAATCTCGTCCCTCAGTGATAGTGTACAGAAAATATTTCCGGGGAAAATACCCTCGTTGACGGCATTCGCGCCACCAATTTCGCCAAGCGGACTGTTTCCTAGATGGTTTCCCCCTTTTCAAAATCTAGCTGATCCTACTACATGGAGAGATTTGTGGTTAAGAGGTCCTGTTGCGGTTGCGGAACCGGCACCGGAACAAGATCAACCGATTGATTTGTCAGTACGACCTAAAACTGCTACACCCACAGTGCAAACAGACAGTGAATCTGAACTGAATATTGACGTAGGTGTTGAAGAACCGGTGAAACATGTGCCCATAGATTTAACTTTAGATAATTCAGATAAAACAGGTGATATTACGAATTAATGTGTAGGTTGTGATATCAAGTGGCGTCAGTATTGTTGATGATTTTATGCAAATCACCCGTATAGCACAAAAGTCTGCGTAACTTCCTTATATTTAGGCAACGATTTTGAATGGTTTTACTATTTTTGGATATTCAGTACGCGCCTAAAATTTTTTTAAGCTCTAGTAAATACTTGTAGAGGATGATTGTAACGGTATATGATCAGTAGGTATATATTTAGGGAGTGTATGAGGATTCGATACCTTAAATAAAAATTGTCAGATTCCCCCACGTACACCTACACTTCATAACTGACACATTTATAAGAGGATTTTGGAACGTAAAAATAATGAACTCGTTTGTGATTTTTTATGTAACAAACGAAATTATTAAAAATTGCCTAGTAATTGTGCTCTATGGGTATGTGTGTTCCTTTGATAGAGGGCGTTTTGAAAACAAAAATATTATATACAGTGCAGCCAGTACCTGAAAAAATATTTTGATGTATATTATTTTTTTAAATTTGTTTAGTAGCCAGTTGTGTACATATTTCCTATGATATTTTTTAATTATTTAATAAGTAACTTTATAAGAAAGATTCCTGCATATTTACAATTTTCTTTATTTGCTGTATAAGTGTGCCAGTGTTAAAAAATTAAACCAATTTATAAGTAAGTATTATTTAATATTTAATTATTGTATTAAAATGGCCAGTAAAACTCGCCCTACGTTATGTTGTGCTTCAATAAAGTTTCTATTAAAAGTTTTTATTTATTTTACATTTATCTATCCTAAAAATACTAAGAACACATTGTAGGAATGGTTTCAGCTACTTTTATTAATCACGTAAGTTACGGAAATATATCGAAGCAATTTATATAACAGAATTATCTGTTTTTCAAGTAATGTCAAGTCTAGAGATATTTTAAATAAATGGAGGTATTAGATGCTTTCCGAGCTTTCTTGTTTGCCCACTTGAGCGACTTGGGTGGCGGTTTTAGAGCTTGTTGGGCGCCCACACATTTAAACTGTCACTGATACAACTAATACAACTACTTCTCACGCGATGGTTTTAGTCCATTTCGTTTCTAAAATAAAAATAATAAGAAGAGAAAATGTCGTTAGTTTTGGTAAGAGTTGCTTCTTGATATTAATTATTATATATTTCAGCGTGCATGTGTGTCAGAAAAGCATAAAAATCCAAATAGATTTATGTGTGAAAATTTTTTTAAATTCACATTAAAAATATACCACACCCTTTTTAACATCTATTATGAAGCAATAAAACGTTCTCATTGATAAAAATATTATTTATGTTCACAAAGGTAGATTAGAGGAGAAAAAAATGTTAAAAATTGAAAATGCTACCTAAATTTTTATTTATTTATAAAATTGCAAAATAACTTATAAATGGCAATTAATTTTAATCGATACTTGAAATCTAGCATGCAAGGTTTTTATACTTTACGAGCTATTTTTGTGCATTTATTTACATTGATGGTAAAAATGACGTTATTTTAATCATAATAAAATTTGGAAATGTCCATTATGTATAAAATTACATTTTTAAGTAGCAAAAATAAAATTTGTAATAAGAAACTGGACAACGTAATTATTTTATCATAAACTTTAAAATATGTTATTGGAGTGACGGAGAATATTTCTATGATACTATGTCACCAATATTTTCGTCTAGAGTGCAATATCGAATTATATTGAAAAAAAGCTGGTTTGATAATGAAGTCATCTTTAGGTGTTAACGCGTATTATACAAGTTTTTTTAAACACTAACCGGTAGCTTGCATAATTTCAAATTATCAATCAGATGAAAATTTAATTTTGTCGTAATTAATGAAATTCTGGAAAATATGCACAAAGGGAAGCTATAAAAGTACATTTCTTCCCTAAAAGTGTTTTCAAATTTAAATTTGAGTTATTTAAATCACATAGAAGCAAGAAAAACACAAGGTAAACTCAGTAAAAGAGAAAATAAAAATGGTCTCCCATTTGATCATCTAGTATAACAATTTATCAGATGGTTTTTCCATGAACTATCCAAATAATTCGCAGGTTCAAACATTGGATATAAATTTCCTATTTCGTAAGATCTTTTGAACTTTAATCTCTATTTAGCTGAACGTGTAGATTTTCTTACTTAACAGGATGAGTTTTTTAAATGACTTAATTATCATTGTTAAAAGAGGTGTGTTGTTTCTAAAAATATAACAATTCTTGAAACAAGACCATCAAAATTCTAAAAACAGTTAATTTTATTTGGAAATTTTATTTACTTACATGTTATGTTAGTTTTTGGTTTTCCCATAAATCTTTAGAAAAATTAGTATTCGAATTTCCCAAAGCTGTTTATTGCCTGCTAGTACTACATCTGATGCATTTGACTTTGAAAGTACAATCAATTTTAATCTTTTTTTAAGTGGATCACTAAATTAGCGTTGCTCTTATTTCAACAGAAACAACTAAAATCTTAATCTGAAGCAGCAAGTTTTGCTGTTCATCAAGGTTCAAACATTTTGGTTACAGTAATTTTTTAAACATCAACCTATCCTTTTTTCTATTACCTTTAACCTACTGACGGTTAGAGTACTTACATACTCAACATAAGGCCATCTCAAAAGTAGGACAGATTGACTACCACTATCATGAGATAGATTTGTCTTCAAAATACAATTTCTTTTTTTATTTCTAAAGATTCAGACATAATAAGTCTTGACAATTGTCAAACTGTCTAGACGTGTACGTACCTGTTAAGAGATAGACAGATTTATAACTTCCAATGTTATTATGTTTCAGAAACATAATATTTTCTGTTAACCAGATAGGGTGCATGAATATTTTGTTTGCCAATACAAATTCTTCGCGCTTGTACAGCTTAATAGACTGATTTAGTCCCTTAATTACTCCCAAGCTTGTTGCTTTCATCAAAGTGTATTTAGCTGCCAAACTATGACACGTTCAGTACTGAAAGTCTCTTCCGTTTGGAGTCCGCTCCGGCTGCCTCTACGATTTCTATTACCGTATCGTTAAATAAAGTCCCGTAAGCATGGGTGTTTGTGTTGCATAGAAGATTTCATCTACCGCAGCTTGTACTCTCCTCAGTGCTTATCGTAAGAAGATGGATCTCCCAGTGCAGTTATTACTTGTTGAAATTGGCCGCAACGAATTCCAATCAATGTTATGTTTGAATTCCCTGATCTTTAGGATGTTACCGCCTACAGTTCGTAATATTAGCTCCGCCTAAGAAGTCGTTTTTCAGATAGTTACGCTCGGTTGCACAAAAATAATTTGACCATTGATCAAGTTGATCAGTTGATTAGCCGATCTGATTGGATAAGTATGAATATTTTACTACTTTTTATTGGTTAATCATTTGAACAAGTGGTTGATCAGTCGATCAAGCATTTAATAAAGCTTTGTGCAACGGAAATCTAGCCATACGTGAACTTACTGAATTGATATTCAACTACCGATTATTCAGCTGAAGCAGAGCTCAAGGAATTTTATTGATAATTCCGTACATGTGAACTATGGAAGTAAAATTACTGGTTTATCTATGCATTCAGTCTGCATCATTTTCACACGAGGAGTTACTCTCTTGTCCTAGTCTGCACAACCAGTCCAGCGATCTCATAGCGGGGCCTTGAAAATTTGTAAAGCTTTTAACAGTCCAGCATTTAAAACGATTAGTTGTGCGCGAGCCGTATTAAATTATTTGTTGAGTGTTTTCACGGGACTAGTTATTATTTTGTATTGTATCGCGATATCATTCGTTTTCTAAAGAAATCAAACTGACTTGTACTAGTTGAGTAGGCTGACTTTAAGAGAATTTTTCTAATGTTAAAGAATTAACCCGCGGGGCATCTTACCGTAATACAAATAAAACAAAGTTTCGCTTTGCGTTTTGAAATAGGAAATTGTATTCACGCTAAAATATGTAAACAATAACAAAATTATTTAGAACATTGACTGGTTATGCTATTGCATAATTACGTATGCCTTTATTTATGTACTCAGCTCAAGCAATTACTCTCTTTCTTTCTACGCTCTCTAACGCAAGTACATTATTTGTTTATTTATAAGTAGCGTTTTATTTCTTTAAGTTACATTCGCTAAAAAGCCACATCCTCTCATTCATTTCAAGAACCAGTTCAAATAGTTACACAAATTTATTTAGTTTGTAACGTGACTACAATTGAGTATACAATTTTTTTCTGTATACACAATTATTCATAAAAGTCGAATCATAAGGATACGATATATTTAACAATACAAAGATTATTTTGTGTAACGAATTGCATATAACTACGCTTTCAGTTTGTTTACAATATATATTCTTGTGTTTGAATGTTTTAGTTTGAAACATTTACGGATGTACAAGGTAATCCATATATATCTTTTTGTTTGCTCCTGCTAGCTCTTCTTTTCTTCACGTTTAAGTAACGTACTTCTACGTGTAAAGTATTGAATGCAACTGACCTAGATTCTTAAAACTTTTCGATGTTCGCAATGAGTTAATCTGCGCAAAATCTAAATCTGCAAAAAATTCTCAGTGAAATTACCGCGAATATTTCAATAATATTATCGCTAACGTTACCAAATAAATTACCAAAACGATAATACTCGTTTCAATGACAACAAATACTGCGTTCATTTCCGTAATTATTAGAAATATTTGTTTGGTGGTATTCGTTTATAACAACACCAGGCTTGATCACGTTACGTTAGAATGCTCTTTTTTAACCCTCTTTAGGTAGAAACGAATGAACCGCCTGCGGCAATCACTAATCTATGTCAGATTTGTTTGAAAACTGGTTGAGTTGCGTCCTTCAAGAAAACGCTTGCGGTGACACAAGATTCGCGTTGCCCTCCATGAGCCATCTCGAAAGAAATAACTACTAATACAGTTCATCTAAGAGAACTCGAAGTCGAGCTCTGATCTCTAGCCACGTTGAAAGAGACAAATACTAATACAAACTGGGCTTCGCCATCCATTGGTCTTCTTAAAAGACGATCACGGTTCTAACTCATGTTTGTTTAAAAAGAAACCAAGGTCAGTCCTGAGATTACTTTGGGTTTACTTCGCCCCCTACAAACCATCTCGAAGTGGATACATGCCAACACAGATCGGGCTGCGTTATCCATTAACCTTCTTAAGAGTATCTGCGGTGATCACCAATTTAATTGACAGTGACTCAAAGCGTTTTTACACCATTAACCTTCTTAAGAAGATTAAATGCCCTCCCGGGCCTAGCGGCGGAAATAAAGTAACCTAAAGACGAACTAAAGTTAAAAGTGTAGATTTTTCTATTCAGTTCCTGCATGCTATAGATTGTCGAGGTCTCTTTAAAATGGCGTGCAGTGTGTCTAGGAAGTATTTTCTAACCCGCGCATGTGCTGCATGTTAGCTTCCTCCTGTTTCGGTGGTTTTTACGAACAGGCTTCTAGTTACATATATAAATCTTTATTAACCAAGCAACTGTCTGGACAGTCCAGATTGCCAAAAGAACACAGTAACTATATACAACAAATAAACTTATATATAACTTAAATTGTAACAATAATAAGTAATATAATGGAAATTAAAAAGATGTCGAACACAACGAAAAAACAACAATATATAAATTAATAATTAACAAACGTTTCTGTGTCCAAATAAATGATTTCTAAGGATATGTACTGAAGATTTTAATATTTTTAAAATAATTTCTTCATCTAAACATTTAGGAATATTAAAATACTTTCGTAAATTTATATATGAATTGGTAAGTGTTCCACGAGATCCAAACAGTAAACCAAATATTGTTATATCTTTAACATTAAATTTATCTTTATAGTATGGAATTGTAGGTTTATAAATAGATTCTTTTTCATCGTGAACTAATTTAGGTTGATCTAAACCACTTTCAAATCTAACAGTTGGATCTACAATAAACGCAACATTCTTAATTCGGTCTATAGCAATTATATCTATCCTCCTAATGCTGTCTTTCTCTGATAGACCAACAATTTCTTCGTGCACTTCAAAACCTTTTTCTTTTAATGCCCTAGCTATAACTGATCTTATTTCATTATGTCTTCTACTTCTAGCAGTTGCACCGAAATCACAGTATCCTAACACATGTCCAAGAGATTCAAACTCATTGCAATGTCTGCAATGGTATGTGTGGGTACTGCGACCGTGAACTGCTCGAACAGCCGAAACATTACAGGTCATCTTCAAGCATTCAATCCATTCAGAATTACTCAATCCATGTTTATTATAGATCCACCTGTTAGACGATTTAACCTGACTATAGAGAATAACCCCTTTTCCTTTCTGAGGCAGATTGCACCAATTTTTGAATTCATTCTCTCTTAGAATAGTTCTAATCAATTTACTGGGCTTTTTATTTTGATAGATCTTATTTAGATTACCATCAGGTATATCAAGCTTCTTAAGACAGTTACGTTTTTTATATTCATATGAATCCTGTGTAAAAACACAATTTGATATCTCTAAAATACAAAATTTGTTATATTGTTGAATAAAAGCTTCCCAACAGCAATTAAAAATTTCAAGTCCTTTAACAGATTTGGCTGAATATAAAAAGTTAGTTGGTGTATCATTTGGCATTTGCAGAATTTCTTTTATTGAACTTTTTATGAGGTTATCAATTTTATTTAAAAATGTTTTAGAAAGTTTTTCCAGAGGAGATGTTTGCAAGGAATATATTAAACTGGGTGATATATATTGATTAAATATGTTTAATTTTTGATATGGATCCAATAAATTAGATTTTGTTAAAATTTCCAAACGTTGACCAATTTTTTTTAAACTGCTTGCGGTGTCTAGAATTAAAGTATGTGAGCAAGTAACTCCAAGATACTTAATTGTTTCACCTTCATCAATAGATTTAATCGTATTATTTGAAGTTGTTAATAAGTTTTTATTAATCAAACCTCCTCTTTCAATAATTATTGCTGATGATTTTGAATGATTTACTTTAAGTCCAATTTCATGAAATTTATTTTCTGTCATTACCAACAACTCATTAGCAGCATCAATATTTTTTGCAACGATTAGAGTATCATGAGCATAACCAATAATTGAAACAGGGCAAATGTCTGAATCATTAGATAGATGAAATCCATATTTGTTGCTTACATCAAATTCTGATATCTCATCAAAAATGAAGTTAACACAAAGATTAAATAAAAGTGGGGACAAAGGTGCACCCTGAAACACACCTTTGTTTATCTTAAACGGTTTCGTTTGACAATATCCTAAATCAATGTATGATACGTTATTTGTATGCAGGTTAATAATTAAATTTTGCAGTTTTAGGGGAATACCAGATGATGCAATAACTTTCTTTAGGTGTTCATGACCAATTGAATCATAAGCTTTCTCAATATCTAAGAATATCATTGCCAAATCCTTTTTATTTGATTTTGTGTTTTCGAGAATATTTTCCACAATAGCATTATTGATATGACATCCCGCGATATGCATAAAACCTCTTTGATGTTGATTAATGTGCACATAATTTCTAAGTTGTTTATCAATAATTTTTTCAATAATTCTACGTAAGAGAGAACAAATCGATATTGGACGCCAGTTAGTCAAATCTTTTTTATCACCCTTTGTAAAAATTAGTACAGTTCTAGCAATTTTGAATGATTTTGGAACATACCCATTTTGAATCATTATTGTACCTATTTTTGCTAGTATTGAAATTATTTTTTTGTTATTTTTGATACACCTCATAATAATTCTATCCGGACCAGGTGAAGTATCTACTTTAATAGAATTAATAGCCCAGTTAATATCTTCTACCGAAATCTCAGGAATGTAAAGATCATTCAAATGATATTTCTCTTCAATTGTAATTTTTTCATGGTACGTCTCCCTGTAATGATTATTACTTTCTTCAAATTTAGATTTGTAGAAATTATATGCTTCATTTGGTTCAATTTCACGACGTTGTTGTTTGTTATTTTCATATATCCTCCTTACCGCCTTTCTTCTTTGATTGTAGTAATAGTATTGTACAATCTGGTATTTGTATTCAACCTTTCTTTGCCCTTTTTTCCTTTTTGAACGACGCTCAGGGTTTGAAGACTTCTTATATGTTTCGGTATTCCTGTTAAAGCCATTCATTTTACGTGCTTTATAGAATTTCCTTGCAGGATGTTTAGGCCCTGGAAGACAGTCTAAAACTTCAACTAAAAAGTTTCCAAACTCGGCAACATCATGGCTGAACTCTTCATCATTGTAAAGCAAATTATCAAATTTAGCTTTCCATTCATCAACACGTTTCTCAAAAAGTATCATTTCATCCGATTTCTTTTTATATGATTTAACAACTTTTGGTTGATTACAAACTTCTCCAGTAACATGATCTTGGTCTTCATTAATAGTTTCTTGGCTTATAATATTACTTCAGTATATTTCAGGATGAGCCTTCCGTATATGTGTAGTAACACCATTCTTGTTTTTACATATTTGCTGACAGTGCTCACATTTACCATCCTGAATTTTACTGTTATTATGACGTTGGTTTTTGGATTTACCTTTCTTACTCAAGTTTGACCGATCATAGATCGGTTTACAATTAGTTTTTGTTTTAGGAGGATATGTGCTATGTATGGAATTATCATTTTCAATTTTAATACTTAAATTTCCAGAGGTATTTCTTAAACTTCTTAAATTATACCTGTTTTCTTCCGAACACTTTGAACATCCTACATCATAAGAGCCTTGAGTGTTTACTACAAAGTTATTTTTAGTTTTATATATCTCTAATCTCCTGTCCTGGGTATAACGTTTCAAAATATACCCATTTTCCGAATCATCTGAGCAACTATCAGTTGTTAACATTTATTTAATAATTATGTTTAAAAGACCAACATAATATTAACTTTTCCAAAGTAATAATTTTTGAAATCTTCTATGCGATAGATGCTCAAATCACTTTCGTTTGCGGAAAAAAATAGTTCAGTGCTTCGCTTTATAAATAGTCTTCGTAAATTGCTTAGAACTTCCTTTGGTAAAGGTTATCTTCAATACAATTAATAAAAATTTAATTGAAATATACAATGATTTGAAAACAAAACTAATAAATGTCACTGCACATTGACGACAAATACATTCTATCAAATGCAATGACGAAATGATGGGCTGGATCCAAAGATGACGTCCAGTAGGTGGACTGAAGAACCCTGTAAGGCAGAGGGGCATAAATCTTCAATTTAACAGTAAAGTTAAAGTTAAATTAATTAATTTATGCAAAAGTCGTATATAATAATACTGATTATTATCGGATTACAATTGTAAATTTGCCATTACATTACGTATTTACATATAATACCTAAGTATTTTAGTTGAGTTATTTCGCGAACTGCAAACTTGCAATTTCCAGGCTAGTACTGCTCATTTAATTTTTTCACATTTAATTTATATTACGAGACTACTTTTAAATGAAAACGAATATTTTAAAGATTTAACAAAATTTGATTCTTAATTCTTACCATTCGAACTTGAAGACTTGGAATATGCCGACACATGTACTACAAGAAATCTTCGAAAAATAAAATGTGTTTAAGAAAAACTAATTCTTAGAAAAATCAAGCATTTAGATTACTATACTGATTGAATTATGTTAGAAAAGTCTGTTTTATAAAATGTTTATAAGTTGCAGAAAATGACTCAACATTTTCTAGCAACTGTTCTGCTGCTAATGGCAAACAAAAATTTTCTTCTTCTTGTTTCTAAACTACTTTCTCGTTAGTTTGTAAAGTATTATAGTACATATTTTTGAAGACTATTGAATTATAACTATCAGGGTATTTTACAATCTAAAATTGATACCACACTACTAAAAATGTTTGAATAGAAACCACTCAAAACGAATATTATGTAATTATTTTACTGTAATATCTTGAGAAGCGTGCTGCAGATCTAACAACAATTAAAACTTATTTTTGGTATAGTTGTTGCTTTTATATTTGGTTATACTTAGCTTTATCAACATTTTACAATATCTTAGACTAATCAAACCTTTGAATCATCAAATTTATTAATTTACAAATTACAATAATTTCCTTTTTTAAAATACAAAATATTTTTAACTTGTTTATTTTCGAAAACGCTTTACATTCTTTGTATGCTTAAGATTGTTTATTAATATTAAACATCTAATTGGAAAAAACATATTTACAGCATATGAAAATTTGCAGATCTATGTGATCCGAATTTTATCTCAAGATAAATTATACTGTTAAAACAAAACAGGCACACAAGTAGCGAACTCAAATATTTATTATTGATATTATTAATAAATATAGAAGTCTGAAAATGTTCCTTCAAGTCTCACACCTGGATATAAAATTTATTTAAAAATCGTTTAGAAGTAAAAAATGTTACATGCTAGATACCTACTCTGAATTATGATGTACGATATTTAGGAAACCTGATGTAGCTGAGTGTTTTAATTTTAATAATTTTTTCTAACTTGTTCATATAATTTAACCGTGTTTAAAAACTACTTAATAATATTTTATTAAGTTATGATACCTATATATATCTTTTAATTTTTTCTTTTAAAAAAATATATGACCTAGAAGCTTTTAACTGTTTTTATTGACTTAATAACCATTTTGCTGAAAAAATATTTAACATTAAATATATTAAATCAAAGGTAAATGGTTAAATAAGTGTAATAAATAGTTTAAGGAACTACTTATGAAATCTCTTGTAGCTGTATATCTTTGCTAAACTGTATTGTTTCTTTGCAATTTTATTAAACTTTCCAGAATGATACAGCGTTAATGCCAAAGGTTTCTGGAGATAAAATTTTAAAATTTCTTATCTAAAAATTATGAACCAAAACACTGAAACAAGTTAGTTGGCAGTATTTTATTATCATTTTGCGTTCCTATGTCTAGTGTTATATTTCTAGGTCTTCTTCTGGAGTGCTTTTAAATAGAGGTGGAAAAACTCATTTTCGATGTATTTTAATCTCTTGTTCTCTGTGATAATTGACACTCCGATATCTACCATCGTCAGCTCTTAGAGTCTCAGTTTGTTGAGGTTAATTTGACTGTCAGTAGCGTATTCGGAGATTATTTGCCAATCACCAAATTAAACATTGCACACGTCGTTGTATAAAGCAACAGTCACTGGTGTAGACTATTAATGTTTCGGCATCCAGCTTGTCAAGAGGGAGAAACGCAATGGTACAATATTTGAAGTAAACAGTTTTAAAGGAAACCTCAAAGTAACAGTAAAATGCTTCGCCGGTATTTTAAGCTCTAACGGCTGCAAGGATTAGGAATTTGGTTTATCCAGGATGCGAATGTCAAGTGAAATGTTATCTAGACTGTCCTCTACGTTTAGTGGAAAAAGCGGAGGAACTTGGTTCTGGAGTCTGGGTTTTGAGGCAAAAAATAACCTCATCGGGGCAATTTCAGCAAGAAACTTTCAGTACACTGCATTTTCCATCTTACGCAGCGACTTGACGGTTATAGGAATAGCAGACGCAAAATTAATGAATTGCTAATTCATATTAGAAAAAACAAAGTGCTCTTAAGCAGAAACCTCTTATGATAAAAAACAAACCTAAAACTTCAAGTAGAAACAGTAAGGAAAATTTAAAAGCAACAGATTCAAAATTTCAGGCAGACCTGATTTTAATAGCTTTCCTTTCTGGTCTTATCTTTTGCAACTGATAGAGTACTTAACTCAAAAGGGTCTATAGTCGCATAGGATTTTTTATCATCGTTTCTTTCCTCTGTGCTACCCAAGCGGAGGTTGGTTCTGTTACATACAGTGACTGTGTCAAGGAAAACTAACTACACCGACCCTCAGAGATTTTCCAACACATTCTAATGCTTTTACTTACATGCTATATGTCCCAACTGAGTTGGTTGCTTTTTCCGTCAAAGTGACATGTAAATACAGCGTACATAAAAATTTTGAGAATTTATAATGGATAAGATTTTAACCTTGGCGGTATTACTAAATTAGAAAAACCAGGTATGAAATGAATGAAAAAATAAATTGTGGTTAACACAATAAGGCAAGATAGATCAAGACGACTAGGGAATTTAGTCAGAAGGAAAAGAAACAGAGCGCCAAGGAAAGCAGCTAATAAAAACGCGAAAAGCGAAAACTAGATCAGAAGGTTTTGGATACATCGGCTACCAAAAAGTTTTGGTGGCAACGGCCACCGTGGGCGCAACAGTCACCACTACTCTGTAGTTTGCCGTAACAGCCATTTATTTTACTGGTCATAAAGGTCATCAGAGACACAACAGTTACCGACGCTTGATGCGGGTGATGTAAGTATGGCGTCGCTACTTGCCACTATCATTCTGGTTACAATAGTCACCTATGTTTATGTATGTAGTCACAATGGCGATGACGACTAGCAACTCCATACATCCATATGCATCAGGCGTCGACTTCTGGTAGGAATATGTTCATGTTGGTTGTTACCACTAATATTACGATATTGTGCATCATAAGGATTATCCAAGTTCTTAAATTTTGCATTTATAGAAAGAGATTTGTTTTACGCTTTAGCTTGGTATCTATAGGCATCGATACAATTTAAGGAAACTTTGTGGTTCTAACGTATGCAACAAAAGTTTTGCCAAAATGTTTACTGCATAGTAATTTACATTTAAAGTGGATTCATCAGAGAAGTATTATTGTCGCCTAACTTGTTTGATTATACATTTATGTCAAAAAGTTTGCAAGTGATGATGACACACATTGTGAAATTACCAAGAGATATTTTTAATTTGGTTGGCCAAATGGCTAAACGCAATATTGTAAACAATCACAGAACTCAAAATATATCTATTGGAACAATTTATCGAACGGTAACGGAATGCGGATTGAGTGTCCTAAGTCTCAGTTTGACAAAACTAGGCGTCGTCCGGTTTTATCTGCTGCAGCGGCTCGAAGCATGATCAAGAGTGCAAGAAACACAACTGGGCCATTTATTAGAAAGTTAGAACGCATATATTGTGTCACACAAGACTGGCAGTAGGGATTTATCTATGTTTTAAATCTTAGGTGTTGTTGGTAATATACTCGTATGTACGAATTTACGTAGTACGTATACAGGGTGGATTGCTGCATTAAATTTACGTATCATATTAACATAGGTTTCATTTTATTAATTGTTTTAAACACCACTAGACTTTACATTGTATGCCAGAAGGTAAATCAAAATAGTTTTTTTACTGCCTAAACGATAGCAGTTATGAAAATCAAACAAGAGACAAAAAAATGTACCAAAATAAAAATGCCCATCTGCGGAAAAAGTTTCAGAAGTACTGACCAAACTGATGTCGAAAACAATCTTTTTTCCAATACACATTTGCACCCCAAATTTAATTCAAATCGCTGAAAGCACTCTTTTGTTCTTTAAAAAATTAGTAATATTTTTAAGATCTTTGATATCCGGTAGCACCTAAACTGAGCACTTTTGGATAGAAGTAAGTTTGGTTAAATCGTCCTATTTTGGTCTGAAGAATATGTGGTAGGACGTAGTACAGACCTTTTAGAGACACCCTGTATAATACATTATAATAATAATAATAACAATAATAATAATATTAATAATAATAATAATAATAACTGCAGGTTTAATCTTAATTCCAAAGAAAATTTAAAAATAAAATTTTGTGCAACTATGTCATTGAATTCTCGTACCTCAAAAAGTCATAGATTTCTTGTTTTGTTTTAGCATTAGGCATGATCAAACAAAAGTATTCTAGAAATAACAAGAACTATTGAAGACTAAGAGAGGATGTAAGCAAGAATCTGCTGACTAAAATAAAGACGGATTACCAAGTAGAAGATAAACAAAATCCAAGTTGACAGATACCAACAGGAAACCGACGGAAAAATAATAAAAAGAGAGATAGAAGACCCACTGTTAACTATTTTAGAAAGTAACTAGTAACCAAGAATATGCGTGAGTTCAGCTGATAAGTATTTAAGCTGTAAAAGTTACATTGGAAATTTGTCTCCTAGAAAGAGAGAGAGACCTCTAAAACCTCGACGTACCTTTTTAGCATAGTGTGATGACATAGAATCAGGACAACTACAAGTGGTTGCTCCTACTCTTATCACTTCCATTGTGCAGATAGTAGAAGGAGTAATGTGAAATAGATGGTATTGTTGATATTGGCGCTAAGTGTGCAAGATGGATGGGATGTGACAGCTGGATGTCTGAGCTCCGCTACACATCACCAGAAGTGACACCTTCAAGGTGTATTCAACCAACTCCATATGATACCAGAGCAAATAGAGATACCTACAAGTACCTGCTTACAAGAGCAATTACTCAGTGGACTGTAGTTATCAAACTTCGTCTGAAACTACAACTGGAAAACTGCACTTATATAGTTAATAGACAATATGAAAACCTCTTTATACCATGAAACAGTTTTTAAAGGAACCTTTTAACTAGCATCTCAATCTCTAGTTGAATAGACTATCTTCCAATTAACTATATGTAGGACAGAAATACTGAATGTGTATCCCAGTACAATCCAATTTAGATTGTGTAGTTATATAGAAATTATTGTTTATACTGTAAGTTACCATTTAGATTTTGAGGTGCAGTTGCATGCACACTAAATTTCGACAGTTAGTCGACCTTTCCTTACATAAATTTCCGTGGTAAACGGTGAATAAAAAAGATATTCCAAATAACATCACTATTTTTCTTTGTTTTAGATTATGTAAGTCTTCGACAACCAGAACTATTCGTCTTAGTTTCGTTAGCATATTTTGCATACAATAAATAATTGGACAAGCAGAACATGTGTAAATTACTTTACTTTATTCATTCATTTCATAGGTTTGTCTTGTTAAATTTATGTGCAATTGATTATTTTCCGTGTTTATTAGGATTCCGGCTAAAATTCTCATTTAAAATTTTTACCATTTTGACACTCACTAGATTAAATGATTGTGCTTTATGGGCAGGTAATTTTTTTTGCCAAGCTAATAATCAGTCTTTAACCTAAAAACTCATTACCTTCAACCTCAAAACGCCATAGCAACTCATCTAAATAAAGAAATTTGTTGAAAACACCGGTAAAGTTCAAACAAATTAATTCAATGTGAAATTTAGTAAAACCATCACGTAAACATCCTTAATAATTAGTCATGTAAAGAAAGTGAAATTAAAAGCAAATTGGAATAATCGTTTACAGTTCGTTGTTGACCCACTGCTGGTTTATTAAACAGCACAATATAATTTAATTTATTTAGCCTTTTGGTTATTGAATTAATACCGAAATATATATGTGTGTATGCGCTATAAACTAATGCAAATTGCATTTTACTAAATAAATTTATTTCACACTTCTCCTGACCTTATCTCAATCAGTATTATGATTAATGGTTGGGTGTCTAACCTCAATTTAGTGGTTTGACAAGTCAATCCTTTTGCGTATGTGATACATACACATTGGTGGTTCTCAAGTGAAAACTACTTTAGAAGATGTAATTTCAGTAAAACTTTTTTCTGCGCATTTTTTAAATTCAAATTAATTCAGTAAAATATTTGCACTAATAATGAAATCGAATACGTACTAAGCCTTCCACGTTGCACAAACTTATCATCACTATTTCTGTAACCCATTTGCAAAATTGATGATTTTAGACACAGTTTATAATTAATTACTATACGAAAATGTCAAGGCTGATAACCAAGTTCTAAATAAATTATGTTACGGTTTCCGACTTGTATATTAACTCAAGATGGGTTAAATCCTTGAATATGTAAATAAATTGTATTTATATGAAGTAATGATACGTGTGTGAGTATGTATTTCATCAGAAGTGACATCGTAAATTCATTGTAGAACCTACACATTCTTATAAATGTGCCAGGTATACGTTACAAAAAAAATTGGAATTTATGCAGAACCAATTTAAAATTTTTCTAATTAAAATTCAAATTCAAACCCGCGATGATACATGATCGGCCATAATTTTTAGGTTTCAACCTACCTTTTGCCAAAGTTTCGAACGAATTTATACACCTGATGAGAGAAAATTGATTGTAAAGTTGAGATGAACTTAGGACTTGTTTTCAAGTCAGGTCAATGGACACACGCGACACTCGCTCAAAGCAAGGAAAAATAATTAATGTGACATATGAATGACGCTACCAAGCGGTAGCATAAATATATTTAGAGAGAAAGCCTAGCCGCACAAGGCGAGAGACGTCACATGAATGCACAATGTGCCCATCTCGTACTGATATATGGGCAAATACAAACAATAATTGTCAAGATTTGTAGTATATGTACTTTATATTCTTTTGCAATCCGTTATTGTTTTACCTAAGTTATGCTGTAGGGTAGTCATTATATATTTTATGATACAGAATTAAATGGAACGAGTAGGCACGTTATTGGATAATTCAAAATCTTAAGAAATATAAAGAAGAATAGAAGAAAACCATAAATAACGAACAAGATTAAAAATATGAAAATTTTTAAAAAAAGTTCCTGTTTACAGTTATTTATGTTGGTTTGTCGTAGTGGAAAAGGAGGACATTAAATAATTCATTAAACAAACAGAAATAGATGCAAAAACTAAAAATGGAAATGCTTGCAAAATTTTGCATTTTGCGTTCAAGTTCTAGTGAGTCTGTCATTTTGCTAAAGAATAAGCAGATTAGAATTATTTATGATTAATTCTAACATTAGAGTACAGTTTATCTATGCAAGTGATATAGAATTGTAATTGCTCCAAAAGACATTTTTCCTTCGGCAAGGGCTTCTTCGGGAGATTTTGGTCTCTCGGCTTTTTCACTGAGGCTTTCCGTGAATTTCCTTAGTGGCACATATAAATACTGAAACAGAAAGTTTCACAGATTTGACTATTTTATATCCTATTTCTACTTTTATCTTTTTTAGCATTTCCATTCTTGATTGAAGAAAAGCCTTGAGGTACTAAAGCGGTGACTCTTAGACGAGAGACTGAACCACACTGATTTGTTTTTATTTTTCTGGAGTAGCAGTAATTGAATTTTTGTTATGGTAAAGTACACTCCTAATTGAGGCTTGTAATTAGTCACTAAGTCTGAAACTGGGTATGTCAAAACTTCTAAATCTTTAGTTTTTAAAAATAGATTGATTCATTCTAAACAAATCCCGACGTAGTCTTTTACAGAAACTGAACATGATTTTCCAAAAAGGCGGGAAATGGGTCAGAGCAATTTTTAGCGTCAAAAGAGAAATGAATGTAACAGCAGTAATAACCAAGGCTGTGGCTGAAAAGTCCATTCCGCCCATCAACACGCAAAATCTGCTCTTGATGAGAAAGTTAATCAGAACATTCTGTGGAGATGGTGGCATTGGTCTCTGCTTCTCCATTTACACGACGCATCGTCTTCAGCCTCTTGATGAGCATGTGTTTGGCCCCTTAAGGATGTTCTGCAATGATAAAAATCAAAAATGGCTTTATAATCATCTTGCAAGCGTAGCGCAATTGTCTAGTGCTGCTTACAAATGAGTAGCTACCGTGGATTTGAGGAAAAGAAGAAATTTTTATGATTAGACGTACATTTTAGTTAATGTTATTGGCCTACTCAGGAAACTTGAAGAATTAATCCTGCAGGGTGATTTGGGATAAATCTGAAGCACGAAGTGAAAAGTCAGTCGGTCGTTTAGAAATTACTTTTCAAAAGAAAAAATTGAGAAGACACCTTATGATGTCCAGAAACATTTAACAAATCGGCTTCTGGGGATTGAAGGTCACTGATGGTTTATTTGGCGATTTTCCTGAAGCTGCCGTTCCAAAAGTACTAAAATACGATACACCACGAAAGGGAAGAACTGTTAGTCCATATTATGATATAGCACCCTGTCTCATGTTGAACAGAAAAAGAGAGAAACTAAAGATGAAAAAAAAACGGGCGTTCAGGCAGCCTTGACTGCAAATTTTAAAGCACTTGACAATGAAAATTCCTAAAAAAAACTGATTTGAAGAAAATTGCCATTCTCTTGTAGAACCACAAAAGAAACGAATTCTAATGGATTGCAACAAGCCTTTTTTAGCAGCAAAAGGCATTTCTTAGATGCTTCCTTACAATTCATCCATTTATAGTTTCAAATTATTATTTATTGCTTTTTTCAACAAATTCGTTTTAGAAAACATCTATTGGCATTGTCATTTTATATTTACCAACAATCAGTTATGAAGCCCTGTCTGCATTTTAAGCAAACCATTGTTCAGCATTTGACCATTTAGCTCAAGTTGATTAAATGCTCGGAGGAATAAAACTTCTTTGTCCTTTTTGTTCAGCATCAGTTCTTCAGTAGCTCTTAAATTGTGAATATCACTGCGTCTCTGTGCACCCAGGTGGAAAACTTGCACTACTTTTTACCTTTGAAACGTTGATTTCTGGATAAGTCGAGAGTGCATCAGCCGAGACTCCTAGTTCATCTCCACCATTGCAGTTGCCATTGTATTCTTATTTCCAGATAATTCAACCCGTAATCTTGCTAAACGGCCTGATCTGGTACGGACATATTTGATAGACACTTCTTCCCCAATTTAGGCTAGGACCGCATTAGGATAATAAGAAAACTTCTTGCATCCTGAAATTTAATTCCTGCTATAATCTGTTTTGATTATTTTTTAGTTACAGTGTTACTTTTTATTACAGGAAAAAAATCATAAAAAAATATTTCCTGTTATAAGCCATTTTTTGAGTTTCTAACAATCCGCATAGGGTAGTCCCGCAAGTATCAAATTTTATAAAGATTAATTGTTACCTCTGATTTTTATTAACAGGAGCTGCCTACCAGGAATACTGGGCTAATTTTTGATCTTGGTCCTGTCTCCGATTTTTGAGCTAGCCTGTCTCTACCTCAGTGATAAAACTTGTCTATGCCTTAACGAGTTAGTTTGAGAAATAACGACATTTAACATTTTTACATTCCTGCTCCTCTGTCGGATAGTTTTGTTACAGAGACTACAAACCAAAAGATATCTGCAGTTAAACCAGGCTTTTATTAATTTTAGAGGATGCATTAATCTTTAAAGGTGTTAATAATTACTCTGTGAATCAAAAGATCAATTTTTATTGGAGTTTCTCATCTGCTGAATCTTCTTAATACATTACAATATATATTTCTGTTTCTTTCTACTAAAACAATTTATTTTACTTTTAAAATTATATCTCTGTAGAATTTGTTTAGGGAACAAACGCAAACACAATTACAATTCATATCTAACTGTGATTTTAAACTTTGAACTTCTACAAACGGTCAAAGAAAAAAAGAGTCAAAACATTTGAGCACGGTTTAACACGAAATAACATTTGCAAGTAAGTTGCTAATCTAAGAGTAAGTCCATTAACCAACTGACCATTTATTTTCGCAACATGATCGTTCAATTACATTTATATAATAAATGAATCAATAAACAAGTTTAATATTTTACTAGTCAATCAATTACTTTTTATATGAACATTTAGATAATGAAATTATTTTACAGGAAATCAATTAATCGATTATTTGTTCATTCTATTAATCAAGTATCACTTTCTAATTGCCTTCTACACATAAAGTAATGTAAATTTAAATTAAATTAAATACCCAAACGTATAGATATCAATATTTAAATATTAATAACTGAACTTGACGGTTAATGAAAAATATATACATTACAGCTGTCGTTCCTTTTTTTGCAATAACACTACCGGATTGATTGCAAATCAATAGAGTATAATAATCACATAATTGTTCGAATGACTGGTTATTATAGAACAAATAATTAACCTTTAATTTTGTATTAAAATGAATTAATCAAATAATCTATTCTTCTTCAGAAAAGCCAAATCAATTCGCAATTTCATTCATTAATTATAATTTTTTGTAGTTTATTTACAGAAGCTGTTTGTAATAATACAACAATAAAATGTTATTTACATTATATAAAATGCCGTCAACAATTATAAAGATGAGAAAACTCACTATTAAAAATGTAAAAATAAACTTTGATTCACATTCTTTGTCAAAGTTAAACCAACTAATTTTTGTAAAAAGTAACTAAATTATAACTTAATATTTTATTAGCTTACGTAGTACGTTTATTAGGTTTAGAACATCTAAAGACCTACTCCAAATCGAACCCCATTTGAATTTGGGTTATGAAGGAACTGATACTAGACGGGACAACAGAATTCCAAGTCATAACCCTCTGCCAGATAAGAAAGGGATGAAGAAGTCTGTAATCGGTAAGGCAAATGGAGTAATGTTAACACGTTGGAATGATAATGACATTGTGACCATTGGATCAACTGTTTACGGCGTGAACCTTCTGTCAGAGGTAAAAAGAGTTTCTCAAGCTAACAAGAAAAACATCCAGATTTCTAGACCATTTTCTGTAGAACAATACAACTTCTCGATGGGCAGCACTGATTTAATGGATGAAAATATTTCCAGTTTCGAAGAAAAATCGTAAAAGTATACCTAAGTAGATACAAAAATCCACCAAAACAGGGTGGCCGCCCTACAATTAGTGCTTTAAGCCGGACCTCATCCGGAGTTGAAAACGATATAAGATTTGACAATACTGGGCACCTTTTGGCCCCAAATAAAGACGGAAAGAAGCAAAGATGAGCTGGGGAGGACTGTAAATCTATAATAAAATCGTCTTGTATAAAATGCAATGTTGGATTGCCCATAAAATGTAATGTTAGTTATCACACACAGCTGTAATCTTATAGTTTACATTTTCATTCAAGATTTAGTACTGACCATATGGCAACACCATACATTTTGAAAAATGGAAGTAAATGTTGCTTAAAAATCATTTCTTATTGTTTAACAAACATATTGAAATGCAGAGAAACTTCCTTTTGAAAAAAAAACTTTGTCTTTAAAGCGTTAAGTGACAGAGGTTCAAGTTTGGTCAAATAACCTAAATTTTAAAAATTTAACCACAAGTCTAAATCAGTTCAAATAACTTTCTTCAGAGTCTGTGTTTCTTAAATATCGTAGCAACTCTTTTTTCGTCCTAGCTTTAACCACAACAAATTTAATAGGAACAGAATAAGTTAACGGAAGCTGTTGCATTCATATTGGGTTTTTCAAGAAAAACAAGCTGCAAATTGATAAGAATTGCTGGGAAGAATGACTAAACTTTTACCACATTTTTACTTGTAATAACTAATAGTTAAATTCTAACTTTAATCTAAGAGTCGCAATTCCCTACGTGCGATGATATGCTAGTCATTAGCGGTATCGTGTGCCTCGTCACGAGGCGAAAAAAAGGTGGTTTTACTCGGTAGGAGTTCGGTACTACCGTTCTGCGCTTGACCCAAGCAGACGGTGCCCATGATGAGTTTCCACACTCCAAAAAAAAAAGAAAATCTATAAACGTCATTTTGCCCTAATTTGGTATTTGGAAGAGATCTGGAAGCTATATAATAATAATCTTGAGAAACTTTTTAACTAATTTCCAAGATCTGTACATATTGTGATAGATTTATTATGTCCAAGTTCTCTTTAATTTGTATCTAGGAGATGGAGAATCGAATTAAGAGACATAACATTGTGTTAAAATAGCACAAAAAAACCATCGATAGAGAAACAGAATTTCCCAGCTATAAATTTGATTTCCCTGAGATGATGGATACTGCCCTATACAAGTTTTTATGTAAATGCCTTTTAAGGCAACGCATAAGTATCTTCCAAAGTATTTCTAATAAACTTGCTTACCCATTAATCAAAAATCTTGCATTCTGGTACCATTTAGATCAATTTGGTAAACTTTGCAAACTTTTCCGACATCCTGAAACACAGTAAAAGTTATAAGTTGATTTCCATTTTGAAATTATCATTTTTCTTGAATTTTGCAGTTTTTTAGTTATTTTGACATAAAGATCAAAACACTGACTAAATGACCAAAAGCCAAGAAAAATTATCTAGTCAGAGATAAATAGGTTAACCACGAAAATGGATACAGATTACATTATTTCAAGATTCTAAGTGGGATTGTGAGTAGGTTTACTATGACTTACTAAAAAAATTGTCTAAATGTAATACGTTTTTGTTTAACAATATTTGAACATCTTCACTCAATAAAAGTAACTTGGTTATCTGCTAGGGTCGCAAATGGCTAATTGATCCAATGATACCATAATCGTATGGAAAACGCTGTACTGATTTTCATTTCCTGCTATAGTCCATATTTCTACTTTTCTGAATTTTTTTAGCAAAGCTGCACACTATTATTTCCTTATCATGTATAAAATTCTTATTGTAAAAGGGAAACAGCGAAATTGCCCCTGCTCTTCCTTCATCATCGAACATAATAAAAGTATCTGTCGTACTTAACAAATCCGTCCACAGAGATTTATCTCTATTTCTCGGAGCTTCTTCGTTTGATCTTCTACACGAATTTAGCCCTTCCTACTTGAGTCTGTGATATCTCAAAATTCAAATTTCAATGTCCTGCAAGACCTCATTGAAAGGAGCCGAACATTTGTTCAGATTCTAGATTTAAAAGTTTTTGAATAAATTCATTTTGACTGGATGCTCCATCACCATTTGTAGTGTGTAATTGCTCTTCTAATTGCTCTATTTCTTTTTGAGTTTTAGTTTTTGAGATTTCTTCTGAGGTGTGATCAAGCAACTCCTGCTAACCGACTTCAGTCAATTTTTCTATTATATTCATATTGTTCGAGTCGCGCTTTTTTTTTGACTTGACCATTCTTTGATAACTCAGAAATATATTATGACCAATATCTTGACTGGCTTTTTATAGAACTTCATATAGGATTTTGAGAGTTTGGGTCTAATAACAAGAGCTACAGCGGATTAACTCCTGATCGGACAGCTTTTGCAGATTGCTAGTTTTATGCCTTTTTGCATGGTCACAATAGTCATCAACAAAACTTTTTGTCGGTCGATTCAGCATCTCCTTGCGATCAAAGAGAATTTTACATAAGTTTCTAAACTCTGTAATAGTAATTTTATTTTAATTGGTAACGTCACTTAACATAGTAAATTGAAAGGAAATAATGACTGTAACTAAACTGGATGTATGATGAAAACTAAACCACGTTAACTTTTGACTACGCTCTTAACTGTTATTATCACAAAAGATGGTTCTTTTACAGAT
The DNA here is from genome assembly GCA_011009095.1 of Ignelater luminosus. Classification (NCBI taxonomy): domain Eukaryota; kingdom Metazoa; phylum Arthropoda; class Insecta; order Coleoptera; family Elateridae; genus Ignelater; species Ignelater luminosus. Next base: position 57,648 of record VTPC01002392.1, read on the forward strand.
TAGAAGAATCGATACTATTTGGGTGAAATTTCTTGATATAATGATATAGAGGAAAATGCAAGAGCTGAAAAAGAGTTTTGGTTGTCAATTTTCTTCGACAGGCTCAAAAGATTTCCTTTTGAATTTTTGTTGTATTCTAGTAATTATATGCATTAGCATACTTCCTATTATCTGTAAGTAATTAGATTCTACACGTTTTCTAAGTGAGAAACATAATTTCTCATCAACATCTTCTAGTATAATTATTTCTCTTCATGCCATCGTACACCCTGTATATCATCAATCTGCGTTTCTTCTATTTTAAAATTCTTTTGCGATAAGAATATTTTGCAAACTATTTTCTTTATACAGATTTTAAATATTTCTCACATATGGTTTTTTGGCCTTATCACGTTTACTTATCGGAAATTTGTTTATTTTTAATATTATGCGAATACATATT
>VTPC01002393.1:0-48420 GCA_011009095.1 Ignelater luminosus
TTAGCTTGGAGCTGTCCGCACCGTGACTTAACTTCACTGTCTGGTTATGTGATCTTCGTTACAATTGAAAGATTGGTCCAAAGCTTACAGATGCAAAAACTACAATTGCCTCGAAATAGCAGACTAATAAAAAATCTCGACATCGATATCGAAAGTTCAAAAACGTACAAAGATTTAGACCTGGTCCGGTCCAAAGTCAAACTTCAAACTGGTTGCACACTGCTTAGACTTGGTCCAAAACTTAAACATCCGTAAAGCTACAATTTGCTCAAGATAGCTGATTAAAAAACTCTTGAAATCGATATCATAGATTCAAAAAAGTACAAAGATTCACATTAAGTCTGGTCCAAACTCAAGCTTCAGTGATTCAATTTAAAAATATGATCTGTGTCTCAGTACTTTATAAATGTAAAAAACAAATTTGAGTAACTTAACGAAAAATCCGACCTTAAGCTAAGAAGTCAAATCGACCGCCAAAGTTCAGTCCAATTCGAAAACCTCGTTCTGTTCAAAAAGTCCAATGCAGGCCCAAAAAGCATTGGAAAACAGTCTTGTTTTCTCATACTTCAAATCATGAATGTAGGTTTATTTCGATCCTTGCTGAATTGAGGTTGACCAAATAGATTTAAGGCGACTTATAGCAGTTTCATTTGATTCCTTTCTGATTTGATTAGTTCATACAGTACTGAAGCCAAATCTCAAAAATATTTCGGGAAAACTTCATATAAAATATACTGAGCTGGATTTCATTAATGTGGATCTAAAGTGTCTTAACTCCCGAAGCTTAGGGGTGTGCTACAAAAAGTGTTGTACAATTCATAAAAGCTTGCATTCTTGCAACCCTGATCTTAGTCCCTGGTGTTTCCAATTGTTCTTTTTTCAAATTGTAGTTATTACTTTTCACAGGTATAAAGCTAGGCAAATTATGAAAGAAAATCATTTGAACGTATACACAATCAAGGAAGACTTTGCCAAAAACAAGCATTTCGATAGAAAAGGGTTTCTGTGGTGACTCCAAAAACATTGTCCTGTCCACATTTCGGCATAATTCAAACAGCTTTGGAAAGTTAATAATCTGAGTTCGTTCACAAACTGCCTGCTAAGCATGTTTACATGTTGACGTCTTTGAATCTTTATCTTAAAAAAAAACTTCAAGTCTTTGTGGCTTTGCGTTCTTTATTTTCTTAATATTCGTATCGAAAGCCAACCTAAAATGACATCCAAGACTCATTTTGATACCACCTTCCATTCCAAAGATATCAATAAAAGACAAAGAAAAAGTAAAAGATGATCAACGGCTACCGGAGTACAAAAAAAAAGATGATCGATGATATCCGGACAGTTTGAAAGCCGCTTCCCTACACTCCCATCTCGATACTATTACGTGTTCGTTAGATATGGGATTTCTGACAAAGAAGTGGGTCGTTTGAAAGGCAACTCTACCAGTGCAAATAAACCAATTTCGATATCATCATCGATATATAAAAAAACAACAAACAAAACAAAAACAAAATACGATCGTTCTGAAGAAAAGCTAACTAGAGAGAAATCAATAAAAAGGCTTGCACCTGACGATGCTACCATGAGACAAAACCTCAAAAGAAGGTGAAAAAAAAAGAAATTTCTATTTCATCGAATTGGAAGTGTGTGCCAAAACTTTCTTTTCTAGAATTGGATCGGTAGGTGTATACCTGAAAATTAAAAATTCATTCTCAAGCCAGAAAAAGGGAGCGACAGTAACCAACTGATGATACCATACCATAAGGAAAAAGAGTTGTCAATCTGCATCTACCTGCAATAACAGAGGTCCTTTTGTATGATAAAACCTGAAAGGATCTTCAACTTGATTGACGGAACATTTTCTTGAAATTTTCTGGAGAAATACTGCAGAATAGACATAGCGAACGGAGCGGTATTGCAAAAATATTTAGGAAAGAAAAAACGAATTGTTTAGAAGTGATGACAAAAAATTAATATCGTGAACGTGGCCTGACAGCACTGATCAACTTACACCTGGACATTCTTGGCAAATGTTTTATTTGCTTATAGTTATATTACCGTTTTTATTCTTTTGTTTTCATTACCACAGATTAAATTTGCTGACATGACATTTAAATCACCTATTTTTTTTACTGAAACTCTGTAATATGATATCGAAAACAGATTTAAATTCCTCAAGAAATAAATTCTATCCAATTTTACATAATACTACAGACATTTACAAAACCCGTTTTAAAAAAACTGACAACGTTCTAGAAACCACGTAATCCTAAAAACGGGGAAGCAATCAACCTAAACATAATTCAATGTCGATTTTATTTAAATTAAAAACAATTTTTCGACATTTAAACCGTGCAAAAAACATTTAACCTTTTCATATCTGAAAATTTATGTTTCAAACGTGTCCAAGCATTGTTTTAAACATTCTGTACAGTTTTATAAATTAATCAACAAACATACGATATCAATCACCTATTGATGATGACTCACAGGTATTATTGCTTTTTGTTCCAGGTAGACCAGCAAAAAGATCATTCATTCTTCAAATATTTTTGGAACGTGGGCAAATCAAGTAGGCTTTTTACTGTTAGAAATTTGTTTTTTTTGTTTTCTCCTATGTGTGTGAAATTTCCGGTTGTTTTTTTCTAAAGTTCCGTTTTTTATTTTTGAAATAAAACCAAAGCGCAACCCTTTTATTGTGGATATCCGTTACGGTTAGTTGAACTCAAGTTTTATGATTATTACAATTCTAATTACATTGAACCTTCCAGCCCAGCTATTGACCGTTGTTGTGTTGTGCCTACCTGTAGTTCTAAGAAGTCGCATTCATACTTTTGTTATCAGAATAATAAGATGGTCTTGCATTCTTCAGTTCAGGTAAACTTGCTGTTACGGCATGTGCATCTTCCCACCAATAAGAAACCTTCAATTTCAAACAAGAAAAAAAATTGCTTTTCTTTTGTTTCAATTTTTAAATTCAACGGATGTACCTACATTCAATGAAAATAGTTAAAACCCACAAAACTTCCAAATTAAACACAAAAACATTAACAAAGAGGAAATTAATATTTTTATTTATAACATCAATTTTCTATTGACCTTTCCAGTTTTAGCACCTACGTAACCATAAATAATTCAATTTTTTTCAGTTTCAATTTTTAATGGGATAAAATTGTACGTGATGTGTGCAATCAAGGAAAAAAGATTTCTGCTGGTACCAGCAGCTACAAGTTTTACATTCCTTCTCGTACTTAATTCACAATAATTCCTTCTATTATTATAACCAACTCCTTTTATTTATATTAATTATTATTCATAATAACCGCATAAAAATTACGTAAGAAATTTATCATTTGTTTATAACATATTAAGAAGAAAAAGAAAACATTTGGGATATTGCTCAATTTTACTGGTTTATAATTCAAATGTAAATTTGTTAGCATAATTTTTATTATTAACACTCCTCTTCGTAAGCACTTACCTCCACTTAAAAATAATCTAAAAACAAATTTTAGTCCATTAGATAAATCAAAGCACACTTGATTACGATATTAAAAAAACCGCACTACATTTTCTTACCACACATAATAAAACCACATCATTTTTTTAAACTAAGTTTTTGAAATTAAACTTAAGAAATTAAGCACACACGCGCACATACTACATTTCTATAAACCACACAGTACACAACTAAAATGTAAACAGAAAAATTAAAGTTGGCTTGTATTAGGATGGAGTATCACCATGCAGGCTCGATCTTCTGTCTTGTCTTATTAAACGCAAAACCTTGTATCAAGTAGGTCTGAGACTAGTTCGTATAGCTTATATCCGTTAATAGTATACTACAGCTTTTCATTCATAGATAGCGTCAGTACGTGAAACGTCATGGTTTTGTTTTTCATTAAAACAACATAACGAACGTAACCTATAAAAAGTTAAAGAATCAAAAATCTAACCAACCTAACGAAAAAATGGGAAGAAGATATTACTGTGATTATTGTGATAAAACATTTATAGATGATTTAGAAGCACGTAGGAAACATCTAACTAGCTCACATCATATCAAATTAAGGAAACTTCATTATGAGCAGCATCGAGGTTAGTACATTACATACTTAAAATGTTCAAGTTTAAAAATGTTAAATTTTAGATCCCAGGACTGTTTTAGCTGAAGAATCTGTTAAGACCATTTGCAGGAGATTTATTCAACATGGCGAATGCCAATTCGCTGGTAACTGCAAATATACACATTACAGTCAGGAAGAATTATTGAATTTAAAACAGCAAAGTATTAATTTGTTATTGGTTTTATTTACAATTTTAAGTTAATACTAAATTACTGTATTTTTAGTTCAATTAGATGATTATGAAAAGCAGCGTAAAACTCGAAAAGTGCCTGAAATTCCTTCTTTAGAATCATGGATTGAAAAGTATAATCAAAAACATAATAAGGCAGATAAAGAATCAGATGAAGTACTTACACCGTGGAGTTATCCTGAACAACTTGAATTTCGATCTGATTTACCTCCATCGTTAAAGAAGTTTAAACCTGACAACTTTAAAGATGACGATTTTGATGAGTGGGGGGCTTAATGATTTTATTTCTTGTTAATCCTTTCTGTTTAAATAAAATTTTAATATTTGCATCTTAAATTTCTTGTTATTGTCTATTTCATAGTCTTACTGTAGGCAACACATTATACTGATTTATATGTATAGGTTATTTCAAAAAAATGTTGCATTTATGTACAGTATGAATTAATATTTTAATGAAAAAAGGTTATTTTAAGTAGAAAATGACTGTTTTTCCTAATAAATAAGTGTTTTTAAATTTCCAAGTAATTAATCTTTTAGAATATTAAATTTCAAATTAATTTTATTAATAGGAATCGTTACATTTATGTGTACAAATCTAAAGAGCTATTATGTGATGCAGAATTCAAACTTTAAACTTATATTTGTTATATTATTATGTACATAATACACCTCTTGTATAAAGCATTCTTAAGTGTGTTGTCAAGTCAAGAATATCATTAACCAATCAGAAATAGTAGAATTTAATATCAACTTAGAATTTTCCAATCAGATTGCTGATTTTAAAATTAACATTGCATTTATGCAACCGGGGGACAGAAATAAATGTCATTTTCATAAAGCTGAACTGGGATTTCAATTATTACAAATGACCAAAAAGAACTGGAAATGTTTATTGTTCACCTACAATTAAGTACAAAATATTTGCTTCAATCCACATGTTCACATTATTACTGAGAAAAAACTGAAAAGCTATTCCTGTTGAAAAGAAATTGTAAAGTGTAGATTGTTCTGATAGTCTACTGCCCATTCAGTAGGTACTACCTATACCCATCATAGTAATTATAAGAGTTGAGTTACTATCATTTTCTTCAGATTCTACTTCTTGTATTTTAAATCGGTAAGCTCACCTTCTTTTTCCAAATCATCTCACCACTGAAAGTGCATGTGTGTGTTCCATGATTTCTTGTTGTCTCTTTGTTTTGCGTTTTTTACAATTTATTTTGTTCTGTTTAAAGATCAGTCTTTTTCAAGACTAAAACTGCTTTTTGTGAGTTAATCAGGATAATGTGTGATAATAAATTTGAAATATTTAAGTCTTAAAGTAGTTACATCATTATTTTCAACACTACGTCACTGGAAAAGTACATTATATTTTTATTCTAATAACAGAGTTGCCAATAGTGCAAGATGTGTTGCCTAACCAAAAGTAAATTTTGTGGTCACGTGATTTACAATACAGTTTACAATAATGTGCTTAGTGCAGAAAAGGAAAGTTTTGATTGTGTTCTTGTTAACTCTACTTTAAGCCGCCGTCTGGTTGTTATAAAATAAAAAAGGAAACATTATTAAAATAAATCACTATAAGATGTCACAGAATATGAAGATTTTATTTGTTATTGATGAGTGCTAAACATACGCGTGTACCAATTTTCCATCAATCGGTTTTTGTTAAAAGAAAAGGGAAAGCTTTTGAGTCTAAGCAAAGTTCTGGAATTGTAAAATCTAATATAATAAATAAAAGCTTTTTGTGAGATACTTTGGAAATCAACATAAAAGTGGAGAATATTGATTTTAGCAAAAGATTAAATAAAAGAAACAAGACGGAGCCAATTGCTGTAGAATTTGCTGCATACGGAGCAAACTACTGAATAATATTATCTAACAAGAAAACTGAAGAACACCAATATACAGTCTCGGCAAATAAACTCGGGGCCCCACACTGGTTTTAAAAAACTATTAAACTGACACTTATCCTTGGTTCAGGTAAATGCGCTTTATTAAGTTAACAGTGTCTAGGGGAGACTTTGGACACTGAGAGGCATTGAACAAGTTCATATCTTGCGCTCTTTGTACATTAGGGTAACCTGCTTCCGTTAGCAAACGCTCCTTTTGATGTTCATAGCAGGCGGTGACATCATAGCGGCGTGTCTGGTTTGAGTTCATGTCAATTTAAGAAACACAGCTTTTAGGCCGCTTGTAATTTTTTTAGAATACGCTGTAAGAATTCTCAACTCAAGGTATACCTAGGTAATTATAAAATATATTTTATTGCTCTTTTTAATACCCTTTTGAGCATCTTGTATATTGGTTTCTTCCTGGCTTCTCTTATTTGTTTACAAGATATTTCATGGTTTTTAAATTTTTGCACACCTGGGTGATCTTGGACAGATGTCTAAAGTCTCCCAGCTGTTATTGTATGCATTTTGTAAAACAGCTTTGCAGGTGCTTATTCACTTATGTGGTTTTAAATGCCAGAGAACCATTGCCCGAGAAGGAGACTCGACAAATACTCGTAAAGCCATCGAAATAGTGTTACAAAACAAACTATCAATAAAAACCGCCGCTAAAGAGTTTGGAGAGAAGAGAACTCGCTTGGCCTACTTATTAGTGAAAAGAATCCGAGAAGACGGCATCGATAAAGTTGCATTAACCTCTGATTTCAAAAAATCTGCAGCATTTCTAGCAGAAATGGAGCATTCCTTGATGGAATGTTCATCCATGTTTGACGGGCTTTCACCAAGAGCCAACTGACCCCTAGCATATAAGTTTGCCATCACCAACAAGCTGCAAGTTCTCAAGTCCTGTACCGAACGTAAAATGGCTGAAGAAAGTTGGCTGACAGCGTTTGAAAAAGACACCAATCAATTTCAATTTGAACACGAGAGTCAACGAGCTTAGCTAGGATGACATCCTTCAACAAGCACAATGTTGTAGTTTTCTTCGACAAACTGAAGCAGGTCTTGGAGCGTTACAATTTAATCCAGATTCAGATTCTAATTCAGAAGGTTTTAAGCAAAAAAGACGCCAAACAGGGGGGCCAGGTAGTTTCGAAAGGGGGGAAAATGTGATTCAATTTCCGCCCTTAGTAATACCTTTCCGATCATTGGGATTTTTTCAAAGTTTAGGTACGACGCAAGCCGAATGCTGACAGGTGCTTTCCCAGGCTCATTGGCGCTTGTGCATAAGAGTAATTGGATGACCTCGGAGAATTTCCTTCAAGTGCCTACCTTGTTCCAAAGAAATACGCGTTGCAGTAAAGACCACCCTGTTTTACTTATTATGAACAGTCATGAGTCACCTCAGCGTCGAAGCTCTTGACTTTACAAAAGAAAATGGAATTGCGGTGTTAACTTTACCACTCCACACGTCTAACAAGTTGCAGCCCCTAGACCAAATTGTCTTCGGCCTTTTCAAAAAAATTGTTGCCAGTCGTATTGATTCCTGGTTATTGGAAATCCCAAATCAAACCATGACAATTTTTGCATTACCTAGGATTTGCAGTTTGGCATGGGACAGAGCTGCTTCTTCCCAAAACATAAAATCAGATTTCCGCGCAACTGAAATTTCACCTATTGACCACGACATATTAAAGACGTTGACTTCATGTTTTCTTTTGCTTCCGCTCGCGAGACTCATCCAGTAGCATCCACTAGTGCTGCTGAATTCACTTACGTGGGCGTGGTTACGGTCAGCACGACCGATCACTCTGCTCAAGCAACACGAGTTGGCCCTCAAAAGGGCAACTTTCCGGTGGCCGAGACTTCAACCGTTGCCATTCTAGCTCAATTTAGTATGGAAAATACGATAAAAGGCTAGTTTCGCCTGAAGACATACGTTCATATCCAAAAGGACAGGCAAGGAAGGAGTCAAATCCAGGACGTCCAAAAAAAAAGGTGTATGATTACCACCGATACACCTGAGAAGATGCTAATTGAGGAGAAAAAGAAAAAGAAGATGCTAATTAAGCGGAGGTTATTTGAAGCGAAATCTTTTTCTTTCGAAAAGGAGGGAATTTTAGCGTCCATGGTAAAAATTCTGAAATTGATTGGGCAGGGAAAAAACAGTGACAAGGAGGAGACTGAGAAAAAGAATAGACCTCGCGTCTCTAAATATTGGAGATTTGGTAGCAGTTGAATACAATGGAGACTTTTTTTTCGGGGCAAATAAAATCTATTAATGGGTCGGATTTACTCATTCAGTGTCTGGAAAAGCAAGAAAAGTATTATAAGTAGCCTGTCAGGGATGACATCATGGAATACTTATCTGAGAAGATAACACAAATTCTTAAACCACCCAAACAACTTAAGAGGAGGTTCTTTAATGTTCCAGAGTTGTCTGCTTACGTTTAAGAAAGATTCTTTTTATTTAGGTATTTCAAGTTTAGGTATATTTAAGAGTAGATTATCTCATGTTTTGATTTGACGTCTAGGCTTAAGGATATATAAATAAAACCTTTTTTTGCAATTTTGTTACTATCAGTTTTAGTTCAAAGTCTCCTATGACCATGTCCAATGTCTCCCAAAGTCAGGGAGACTTTTTACACTTAGCCTTCCTCCACGTATCGCGTTCTTGACGGATAACCGCTTATGTCATTGTAAACATTTATGAATCAAAATAAAATTGACGGTTGATCTTTAGTACAAATCATATAAAAGACTAGATACTTCAAGAAAAGTTATTGATAAGGCTTCCGAAGCAAAACATGTCCATAGTCTCCTAGGTCTCCACTAGTTTTACTTAAACCGAAAACAGATTCACAAAAAGTAATTTTAAAATCTTGTGTGGTGTCCCGCATTTATTTGCCGAGATTGTATTTATAGAGGAAAATTTCCCAGGAAAAGTAGTAGAGAAGAGGAAAATCTAGGTTAATAAAAGTAAAGAAACGAGGAAAAGATACATACATAAAAAATTAACGACAAAATAGTTAAAAAACACAACAACAAAGAAGTAAGGGGAATACTAAGAGAAGAAAAGAAAAAGTGGATCAAAGTAATATCATAACAAAGAAGAAAAAATGAAAAATCAAGAAGTAGAATAAATACAGGAATTCAGAAGATAACAAGCACAATGAAGAGAAAAACAGAAAAAGAAATAGATCACTGTCAAGTTCTAAGATTCCAGAAAAGATAGGGATAAACTTTAGAATTCCACACCAGAAGAAAGAAAATTTCAAGGAAATCTGAAAATAAAACAGTTGCAAAAACAATAGCAATTAACCAAAACAGAAGTAATATCACATAGATGACTCCTGCAACAAATAGAGAGAGCGAGATAAATAAACAAAAAAAAAACAAAATAAGGCAACCACGAACTACACAGATAAGAAAAAAGGACAGAGAATAGAACTTAAAAATTGCGATATGAAACGTATAATTTTAAAAGCTGGAGATATGAGGGAAACAGCAGAGAAAGTAAAGAAATACAGAATAGCCTACCTACAGAGATAGCTGATGGGGAAGAAAAAGAAATCATACTAGATGATTTCAATGCTCGAATAGGCCAGGGAGAACACAATAAAGAGGTAGCTGGAAAAAACACAATATACAAAGAAACAAATTAGAAAACGGAAGTAAATTATGTAATTTAAGCTATTGCTTCAGCCTTATTTATAAGTAGCATAGGATTTCACCACAGTAACTCAGACCATTACTTGGTAGTAGCAGTGTTTAAAGAGAAAATAGCTGAACATTGAAAGAGAATAGAATAACATAAAGAATGAGAAAGAGATAGATTACAACCACATATATACAGAGAAAATACAAGGGAAAAATATTCAAAACGTATACCAGAGAACACTGAGAAATTATGAAAAGTACAATGACAAACGCAGTAGAGACCATCAGCAGGTAATAAGCCCAAAAAAATGATATTGTCAAAATTGTAAGAAAGCAACTAAACAGAAAAGTGATGCAAGATTTAAATGGCTATTGTAAGTTCAACACAGAAAAATCTATAAAAACAAGCAAAGAACATTTTGGGAGAATCAAATAACAGTTCTATAGGAAACCCTAATAAATATAAGAGAACGAACAAATTCTACAAAGAACTGAAAAGAAAGGCGAGAGATAAAGTAGAAAAAGGTGCAGAAAAGAAGGAAACGTTTCAAATAAAAGAAGAAAGAAAGAAACAAAATTTAACAAGAACGGAAAACAATTATTAGTAAATGAGAAAGATTATGAAAAGAAAAAAGACGGACTGGAGTGCATTTGTTAGGGATGCTAAGGCTTATCTGATTGTGGAGAAACATGAGGTTACAAACAGCAAAGATTTAACAAGAAACGCACAAATTAAAAAATTAACGCTATCATAATTCATCATCATCAAGCTTTGCAATGCTTAGGATTATGGCTAACGCCGATGGTGTTTTAAAGTCTATTTTTTGAGGTGAATTACTCCTCTTATTTCCTTTGTTTACAATTTGCTGTGAGTCCTGGCTGCCTGTGTCATTTTCCTCCATTCTTTTCTGTCTTTGCTTTTCAATTTCCAGTCATTTATTCCCATTGCTTTTACATCTTCTTCCACCGCGTCCTTCCATCTTTTTCTGGGTTTTCTTCTATTCCTGGGCAATAGTGGAGTCCACTGAGTTATTCTCCTTATCGTTTCTGTCTGTTTCCTTTTCATCATGCGGCCTGACCATTCTAGCCGTTGTGCTTTTATGTATCTTATAATATTTTTTCTTTCGAGTTGGTCCTTTATCTTTTTATTTGTTTTCAATCTTACTTCTCCTTGGCTTGTTACATTTGATCCTAGTATTGTTCTCATTATCTTCCTATCTATTATCTTCAGGTCTTCTTCTTTTTTGTTGATTGTTATTGTTTCCATCGCATACGTAATAGCAGGTCTCATTAGAGTTTTATATATTTTTATTTTGATCTTTCTACTTAACATTTTGCTTTTTAGTAGTAGTCTGTTTCTTGCAAATGCTTGAGTTCCTTTTACAATTCTTTCTCTCACTCTGTCTTTTTCGTTTTTTCCTACTGTTATTCCCAGATAGTTGAATAAAGTGACTGTGTCGAATTTGTGTTTTTATTTGACCTTGGGTATTTGTTTCTTCTTTTCCTATCCTCATATATTTTGTTTATCTTCGTTTATTTCCAAAGCTAATTTTCGTGTTTCCTTCTCTAGACGTTCTAGGGCTCGTATTAGATCTTGCTTTGTTCTATTGATTATGGTTACATCATTTGCGTAAGCTATTATTTGTAGTCCATCGGCCATGAAATTTTTTTGTCTCTTCTTATGACGCTTTCCAGTACCAGATTAAATAATGTTGGGAATATGGTGTCTCCTTGTTTTACACTTTTATTTACTTCAAACGATTTTGTTGTTATTCCCTAGAACCGTATTATATTATTTACCAAATTTCTTTTTATATAGAATCCTACATCCTTGTTTCCTGTCTTTTCTTCTCCGTTGCTGTATAGAAACGTGTATCTGTCTTTCGTTATTTCTCCTGTTCCCTTCAATTTTATTTCTTTTATCATATCGCTGCTATGTCTATGTCATATCCCTGTAGTTCTCTTGCTGTCTCTTCCATTCTTCCCGTTCGTAAAAGTGTTTTAATATTCCATATTGCTATTTTTATTTTTTGCTTTTTCTTTTATTTCTTTTGTTTGTTTGCATGTATTTGTTTTGGTTTGTTAATTCTAATTCCTGTTCATTATCATTGTTCGCAGCCTTTGTCGTTGTAGTTCAGTTGGGTATGTTATTTCTTTTTTGTTTTTCCTGTTCGTGCTGTTTTTGTTATTCTTCTGAGTTTTTCCCTCTTGTCTTCTTCCTCCTCATCTTGCTCCGGGATCCATTGACTTGTTGCTCTTCCTTTCTTTTTGTTTTTGTTTTGCACTTTGTCGTTATTGTCAATTCCTAGGTTTTTTGCTCTATATGTTTTATCATTTATTACTAGTTTGTCATAGATAATCTTAGCCTTCTTCTGTTGCTGTTTTTAAATATGGTAGCAGTTGTTTTCTTGGCTCTTGTACAGGCTTTGGGTAATTTTTGAAATCCACATTTTTGTTCCTTTCAGATTTTTTACTTTCTGATAATTTCCATTTTCTTTTGGGTTGATGTATATTCAATTATGATGTAGGCTTGTTCTACTTTGGACTTTATGTCTATTTGTGTCCCTGTTTAGTAATTACTTGTTTAATTCTCTCTTTTAGGTTGCTTTTCGTTTTGCTCTCGTTTTCTAGGATTCCGTAAACAACTGCATTCCGTTTTCTTGTTTCTCTTTCAAGTGCTTTAATTCTTTCCACCATCAGAATTAGACCTACTATAATATGTAAGAAACAGAAACTTGGTGTATGACACAAAAGGAAAAAAATCCGCTATAAGAATATGTTAAAAAAGAATATTAAGAGGAATCTTAGGGCTGATTGCAAAGAAAAAGGAAAGAAAATCATGAACTACTAAAAAAATAACAAGAGGGGAATATAGTCAAAGTAATAAAGAGTCAGAGCTTCAGAGGTTAAAGTGGAGGAAGAGGCAATATCCAAAATTGTTAATAAATGGAAGTCAGATGTGCCAAGAAAAAAGCACCAAATTATCAATGAGAAAATAATGCAAAAGGTGATTTAAAAACTATAGGAGTTAGAAACTGAAAATCTTAAGCAACATTCCCATATTTACTATTATCCACAATGGACCCTACCGTTTAGCCTAACATAATATGATAAAAAGAATAATCTTCTACATTAGGTGCACCATAATATGCAATTAACTGATAATGCATGTAGTTTGTGGGCCTCTAGAATTTGTGGACCACTACACTCAGTACCTATTGGCTCCCCTCATTTGGGGTCTCTAACCTATAGTAAGAAATAAAACAGACTGAATTTGTTAAAGTTAATAGCATAATTCTTAGCTGAAATTATTAAGAAAATATTAGTTTTTCGGCTGTAACATTGCACTGTAAAGGTCGCTCATCTTATAAACTAATTGTGGTTGCCAAATAAAATAGAAAAGAATGAAAAAAATTCAAAAAAATAAAATTGTAATGCATATTATAAGAATAAAATAACAACAAAATATTTACAGAGAAATATTAAAAAAATGTAGGAACAACAATAATACATAAGTAAAAAGAGTGTTAAAAGTTAAATCTACCAAGGCAGTGATATAATCGATAAAAAATAAAACACTCAGTTATCACTATCCTTATCATTTATTTTCATAATCAGAATGTATATATACATTTTGCAATGAAATCTGAAGCAATAAAGGAATTACACAAAAAATGGTAAAAGTACACACAGTCTCAACCTGAGCATTGCTCTCAGGAAGGACACAAATTAGTAACTTTTATAATTTATATCTACGAAAAGTTACATTTAGGTATCTGTGAAATTTATAGATATAAATCATGCAAAAACAATAATAACTTATGTTCACTCTGAGAACGACACTTAAGCTGTAACTGATTGCAAATACACATTTGCTTAAAACATTTTACCCATAAACAAAAAAAAAATACAATTAGGTATTAAAGCTTTTTTTTTAATATTAAAACTATCATAAGTATACAAGCGGAAATAGAACTTATTCATTCATTAAAATTCTTAATTTTAGTTGTATGTGTGTTATTAACAAATGCCTTTCGATACAATAATAAGAGTACAATACAATGTATATATTTACTAATTATATTTTTAATAAGAATAATAATAATAATAATAAGAAATATTTATATAGAAATTTATTACCTTTGAGATCACTTATAGGGCTTTATGAGCATCGACACAAATAGTCGGCTCAGTAAAAAAAGTGGAAAGTTAGAATTTTTACAAAAAAGATTTTTAAATGATTTGCATCATTTTTTGTCACTTTATAAAGTTATAATTGGTCTTGAAAGATGGGAAACGTTTGTTATTAAATGGTGTGAACTAGAATGCACCATTTAGTTGATTAATAATATTAATAAAAAAGTCTTGTATTTTAAAACAATTTTCATATTATTTTATGACTTTTATTCGTGATTAAACTGTAACAAGACATAATTTTCATTAATTTCCTTAAATCCAATAGATGGCGCTCTCTCAGTTCATGCCAGAAAGTTAATATTTCTCAATTACAGATAATTTTAAGCTCCATAGCGGTGTTAATTATCATTTTAAATTTATTTATTCTTTAGAAAATGATTCCCTCTTTAATTTACAACCTAGAAAGCGCAATTTCAATACTTTTATCATTATAAGTACAGGTTAACGATTTTTAATAGTATTCTAATTTTTAGCTATTATTCCTTTAGTAATAGGTGCTGGCACTTGGAAAAATGACTTATTAGTGCTGATACTAGAATTGACTATTATTTTAAGATTGGTTATTATTAATATTACGATAATTATAGGAATCGGTTGTTTTAAAAATAATTTCCAGTTTTCTTAAAAAGCAACAAAAATAAACCTATAGCACACTTGATTTTGCTGGTTTTTAAATAAGTTGATATATTCACATTATGGGCAGTCTGAAGATAGATTGTTTGGTTACTATTTTTTATGTCTACATAACATGCAAAAATGGTTAAAGTTAAGAGAGATTTAAGCGTTTTTTTTTATATCAACGAAAACTACTATAACAACAATCATTATTTAAATCACTATCTTATACAAGAATAATAATAATCATGGTTTTTACTTATCAATAACACAAGGGACTTATATTGCTACAATAATATTAACCTTTTATCAAGGATCGGGCAAACATTCTAACAATTTTGAAAATCTAAAAATTTAAACTTTGACGAACACAGAAAAACTTCTTCCAATATTATACAAACATCAGTAAAACAAAAACTCAACATATTTACAAGAAAATAAATCAGGTAAAACATATTTTGAAAAATTTTACACTTTTCGAAGGTAAATCACAAATCGCATACAACTTTTTCTTAATAACGTTTCGTAAATTCTTCAGAAACTTTCGGCGACGGGGGCACAGCGTTCATTTTGCGTCCTCGGTTGCATGAGTGGGTGGGTGTTCTTTACGAACGGCGTGACCACGAAAAGAAGCTTGGATTTTGGTAGCCGCCTTATTAAGCTCAGGATCTGTTAGATCTATATCCAGTTCCTCTTCGGCAGGCGTGGGCTGAATATGTAAAAAAAAATTTTGTTAGATATGCACAGAAATTGGTTGGATTTAAATAAATCTCGCATAAATCTAAATTTATGAAGATTTATTAAAGTAGTATACATTTATATATTGATGATAATGAAAACAATCGATATGAAATAAGGATCCAATAATAAAAAGATTTTCCTTTAAATATAACGATACGATAAAAGGATGACATTTAATAATGAGAAAAATTGAATTGGTAAAAATGCTTTTCAGACTTTAATATATTGAATCTTCTTTTGTCGTTTTGCGTTTCAGTTTATTCATTTTTTGTATACACAATTGAAGCTATGAAATCTTAGCTTTTTGTGTTGTCAATAACGTCGGTAGATGCAAGACAGATTTCACAAAACAAAAGGAATAACGTTCTAGAACCTTTTTACGATTTGAGGAGTTCTAATTTCCATCAAAATTGGTATCTACTAAATTAAATTGACAATTGATACGTTTCTGTTGATGTTATTTAGACTTCACGTATATTAGTGTAACAAAAACCGAAAAGGCGACTTATAACGACGGAAGCGCTACTGAAAGGACTGAAACGCATTTAAGCTGTCTACTTGGGCCGGTAATCAAGATCAAGATTAGCCACACTGCACACTTGGTACACTTGATGAATTATACGAGAAATTGGAAGGTTATCATTTACTCAAACCACAAACACCAGAGAGGAAGTGTTCATAAAATTTTGATAGCTCTATAGAATCACAGCAGCGGTCAGTACGTTACCGGCATAATACTTGAACTTACATTCGTAAACTAAATAGTACATGATTTGGCTTGCAAGGCATGTGCAAGCCGAATAATTACATTACACGTCAGCGCATTGTAGAGTAACCCCTCTTATTTCAACCATGCAGCATAAAATTAAGTATTGATTTTGTCTCGCAATGTCGATATCTGGTTTAAGTTGCGAACATGCCTTATCACGAGCTGCCTTGATGTCGTTTTTGGGAATATTCAAGAGACGCCTCAGTTGAGTGGACTCGTGCACTTTCTTTTTGACTTTGTTGCCTCACGAGCGTACATCTGAACCAAGCTTTGTGATCTGATTCCAGACATTCTGAGATAAACAAGTCCCGGAGGAGCCTTGTAAAGTCGATACGTACTTTAAGATACCTGTGGTTTGTAAGTCAAATGCAAACCGGTCATTATATGTAGCGTTGTTTGATTCTTGCAAAAACTGCAGTTAGTGGTCGCTATGGGAATCATTTCCAATTGCTGTTTCTTCGATTTGTCTTTCTACCGTTTTATAGTCTTCCTCAACGCCATAAAAAAATCCTTGCCAATAGACTTATCTAATCTTTGCCAAATGAGAACAAGATTTTCGACAATTTATTCGTTTTCCTAACTGGGCAATCGATGTCCGACTTTATTGTTCCATTAGTAGTGCCGTAATTAAGGCCTCTGCATCATAATCAGTGTGCTTGTCTACTACAAAAATCTAAAAAATCAAAGTAATCAGCATACTAAGACATCCTCTTCCAATCAAGCAACTCTTCTTGGGTTGACCGTTGTTCTCCAATTCTCTTTCTCTTGTTTACAATATATCAACAACAACACCACAAGTTACCGTAGCAGGCTCAAGAATTCTTCTTAAGAACTCTTTCAGTCTTCTGACAATGGAGTAAAAAATTTAATTTTACAAAAAACGCAAAATATTGTTTTCCATCACAAAAATTTCTCAGGATGGAATGCTTGCCAATGTATGACTAAAACTTCCGAGCATCCGCCTTTAGCTTTTCTCCTGTGGTTGCTCATCTCTATTTCCTTTGCCCCAATGCCATAGTTTGCTCCCCACTCACGGCAATGGCATGAATTTTCATCATCGTGCTTCATAAATACAAAACCTCACCATCCTTTATTACTTGTCTCCTGCAGTCACAGAAAGGTATCACTAGGGCCATAAGAGAGTCGTGCTGCAGTGCTTACTTTGCAAATCTTGTTCCATCTTTAAGATCATCAGTCGGAAACTCAATTTACCACTCACCACTTCCATCCAGGCTAAAGAAGGAAACAGTTACTGGAAATAGCCCATAGGACCGCCAGCATTATTCGGAAATCGATTAACCAAAATTCGATTGGTCAGTCATTAAAATTATAATTCATTTGTGTAAAGCAAAAGCCTCATAGTTCTTACGTACTCATCACCTATGTTACAGGCAATGTTTTTGTTTATTAAATTCCGGCTTATTAAAAACTGGTACATGATTGTGGAGGCCGAGACAACATGGCAAAGCGATTCAGAGTATCTAAATTTGAATTGAATTGTATAGTTGAGTCCAGTTGTTAAATTTCTGAAGATCAAACTGATAGTGGGCCAAATCCGCATTAAGTTTTTCTCCTGCGGTTTCTTCTTTTGGTACTCTCTCGTTTTCACTCTTGACTAAAGCAGCAAGATGCAACAACACAGCTTGCTCTCCAGACTGAGCAATGGAATTGTAGGTTTTCATTCTTGTACCGTGTCTCATACATATAAATCTTCAACAGCAGCATCTTCAATTACTGATCTAGATCGACCCTATTAGCTTCCTCCAAATCTTCTTCTTTTCAAACCCAAATCTCCATTATTCAAAATATTTTACACTAAACTTATTAGTCATAGTTTCCACCAATGAAAGATGAAAAATCAAAAGTCCTCAACACAACTGCCATGCTTGTTGTTGGAATTATTGGTTAATCCAAGTCACAAATACCAAAAGAAAAAGTTCGACTTTAATTGTGAGAAAAAGTAAAATTAGGATGGTCGCTGTAGAGCAGTTTTCAGTTGCTGTCATGATCACAAGGCCCGGCAAGTCCTTCTTCCTAAAATCCTCATAATCCTCTTCAACACATAGTTTTCTAAAGTATCTTCACTAAGAGATTTATCCATTTCCTGTCGGAAGAGAAAAAATTGTCAACCATCAGTTCGTTTCTAGACCGTCACTATCTCGACTCTTGTATCATCAAATGTGCTTTTGACGAAGTCTGGCACAAAGGACTTCTTCAAGATAATTTAATACCGGTTGCGTTTTTTTCATTTCATCAAGATAATCAACAGTCTTTTACTGCATGCCAAAAATTGCGTCCAAGTCAAATAATACATTTTGAGGTTATAAGGTCCATAGATCGGTGTTCCATGCTCATTCCGATTTTCACCTTTTTGTCGATGAAGTAGAAGTGTTAGGAAATCTAATTCAGACGCAAATTATTGTTTTTCGTCTCAAAAACCTTCTAGTAGAACGTCTCAATCCTGCTAGCATACGCCTGAAACTTTTGCTCACCCGCATCTAGTTTTTCTCCCAGGGTCTCTTCTTCGTTTTCACTTGTAACCGCTATAATTTGAGATTTTCATCTCACTATTGTATCTCACACCTACAAAACCTTTATACGCATCATCTTCGATTCTTGGTTTAGATTGCTTTTTTCTCTTGGTAGAAGTTTTTTGGTGGGATCGACATACCTTCAGTAAAGGCTTAAAGAAGACAATCGAGTAAGACAGAGTGAACAGTTATCTTTCCCCAAAGCGCAGAATATTTGTTTTCTAATTTCGAAGACATCGTGGAATCGATCTTACTAGCTTATTGCGAGTACTTACTTTTACTTTCTTCCTTTTCTCAAGTCCAAATTTGCACTACTTTGCACTATAATTCTCACTCATACTCTCCATCACCAAAAGATAATAAGCAAAGAGCCCATAACATCATCATGACGGTTACTGTAGGGTTATAGTTCTGAAGAGTTCAAGGTTTTCTTTCTTCTACTCTCGCTGCTATCGTAACCGCTGAGCACTGCGATCGAGAACAAAGTAAAAGACACCACCAAGGTCACGGCACCAAGATGGCTAGAAGACCTATAGTTTCCGACGCATCCGTGTAAAACAAAAGTGCCAACATTGCGGAGAGCACTACCACGAACGAAGCTTGGCTATTGCGTCCAACAATATTGACCAGAAAGTCAATTTACCATTCACTAGCTTAATCCAGATTTAAAAGAGAACTAGTTACTGGAAATGGTTCATAGGGCCGGCTAGTGGTGTATTTATGCGTTCGAGCTTCCAGACAGACATAGAAATCAACGATTTGGTGCACATGGCACTGGCTTTAGAAGCTCTTTAGCTTCTCTTAAGCCCAATTTTGACGGCAGAATGCAAAGTTCGTATGCATCGGTGGAGGCGTGGTAGATCGAAGAAGGTGCGGCATGTAGGCAAGGGCCCCGGAGAAGGGGAAGCCGCGCCCGCGCAAGGGGATGATGTTGATTGGTTGGTGAAGGTGGATGCGGCATCTCTGGAGCGGTGATCTTCTTGGCGTCGAGCGATAGGAAAAAAGGAAACGGATCCGTTCAGAAACCGGGGTTGGTGGGGTTACTTCCGTGAGGAAATGGCGAATTTAGTTGAATGGGTGGTGACATTGCTTGTGGGTTGAGTAGGCTAGCGATAGGCTAGTGGGGTAGAATCCAGGACCTCCTGTAGGTCAGGAGGGAGATTTTGCGTGTTTTGCAAAAGTCTAGTTGGGGGGTGTTTCATTTTTGCTCGCGGTTTCTGGCGATAGTTGCCTGGAGGAGTATGCAGGACCTCTAGGGTGGAGGTTTTGTTTAGATTGATGGCTTTAGTGACAAAGCGATCTCTGAGGGATTCGAGGCGAGGTCGCAGACTTCACCGGAGGGGTGAAAGCGGCCCAGACCAAGAATCCTTCTACAGATGGCCCTCTCCTTGGTCCGGAGGCGATTAATTAGATGGGGACAGGACTCAAAATCTCAAGCCATCCACTGACCCCGACCCCCAAGTAGCTAGGTTACATTAGTGCGCCATCGAGCTTCCGCAAGATCACCTCAATTTGAAAAAAAGACAAATACCTACGACGTTGCAAATATGTAACTATGATATTCTTTGAAAAAGAAAATCTTTTCTTTCACTTCACTTCTAATGAACGAGATTGCGTGAAACTGCGAATTCCTTTCGTCTGAAGAGCAGTACTCAACAAACAGAGTGACGTCGTATTAATCAATTAAGTGTGTTTTGTCGCCGATGACGAATTCGAATAAAAGAAGTCATTAAGACGTCATTTCCGCTCGGTATTGGTCTTGGTATGACGTCAAAAAGACATTTGCTTCCCCATTAAAAAACGTCTCTTTTATATCTTGGTATGAAGTTTTTGAGCTGTGGCACTGAAGTCTTTTTAAATACAAATGTGACGTAACTGGAAATCAATAAATCACGTGAAGTAGACGTCGCTCTGCTTGCTGGATATTTCTTAATATTTGTGTGAGCTTCGAACCAAAATGATTTGTTCCTGCACAATACAAGATGAAATCTTTGTGTTCGTTGTTCATTATCTCTTTATGGGGGGGTTAGTTATTCGAACTGATGAAGTCTTCTTGCTACAGTTACTTTTACTTTAACTCTTCTAGGTTGGAAGGTTGTTAGTACTGCATGGTGAGGAATGCAAGGGTGCAAAAGTTTGACCTTGAATACTGGATTATAGAAGTGGGGGCAAACAAGGCATCTTCTATTATTTTGATATAAAGCTACTGATTAAAATTAATTTCAGATTTCAACAATTAATTGTCTAATGAGTTCATATAACTTTGGGTACATCGATTAAGGTATCAAAGATCTAAAGAAAATCATTGTACAGTTGAGTCGAGTTATTACAGATCTCAAGATCGACACAGATTGCAGCACGACAACGTTACATTGTTCAAATCTTTCTCAAGACTCATCATTTTACAATCTGAAGACAGTACATCAAATGTAACAGCCCCAGATATTATAAGAAGTTATGTAAAACAGAAAGTATCTTTTTAAAAACCAAACTAAAAACTTCAAAACCATAAGTAACCTTTTAGATATGGTCGGACAAGACACATATCACCTAAGTATTTTATAGTTTTTAGAGTTTCAACTCTAAGAATTTGAAGCTTCTCAAATATGAGATTGATACTGAACAAGTTTTATTAACAGGTAGAAAATTAAAAAGTCAAATTTATAAACTAAATGGTTCTGTGGTTCAATGTTTCGGTGCATCAGACGAAACAAACTAACTTAATTAAGTTCTCCCAAAATGTGGATTCGAGAAAGATTGATGACTGGTCAACATTGCAAGATTGGACGTTTCTTAGATTTAACATTCAGTTCAAGACTTTTAGCGACGCTGGCAGAAGACAGATTGGGAGCATCTAGCTTAATTCTATAGAGCTCCATGATGTGTTATGTGTTACAAGTGGCTTGCTAGTCTTCCGTTTTTCATGGAATTAATATTAAATTGTACATTTAATTGAATAAAAAATAGGGTACTGTAAAAATAACGAGAAAACACGTGGAGGCTGAATACTTTCCATAAATTGTCTTTCAGGGTTCTAATATTGGTTTCAACGATAGAGGCCTTCTTGTAACCTAACTGTATGCAACTTCAGTTTAGTATTTTTACAGATTTTATTATTTAATAAAGGAAAATAAGAAATATACCAAATAACTAACACAAAGAATCGGGTGCTACTTACTATCAAAATTACCATTTTTATTGGTCGGAAAATACTAAATAATAAGGAAGAGAAAACTTATTTTAATGCCCTTGTCAGAAACTGCATGTAATAATAAAACAAAGGTAGTACATAGTCTATCAAACTTAGTATATACTAAAGCTACCGAAACAAAATTTGAAGCTAATATATTCCCTCGATGAAACATTCCAAGTTTTGGAATTTAATAATAATGGGTCGTTGTTTAAGTGCCTACGTTTCATGATAAATAACTAACCAAATTGTATCTCCCTACTAAGAATTCTTTAGGAGTTTCCAACAATTTCCTAAAATATTGAAGCGTGTGGTGGTGGCGTACTGCTTATATTTATACTTCATCGCTCTGCTTCGGAATGAAATGATAAGTCCAGATTTTCTCGACAACCAACAAATCTTCAGAACGAATTTCTCAAGATGCCCTTTTTCTTAGAGAGGCTTAAAAAAAGCTACTTGAAAAGTATTTTTAGATCTCCACATATTTGTAAAGCTTCCGCTTGTAACGATTCCTTTTATACCAATATAGTTCATTACTATTTAATATATTTATGAATGCTGTTTAAGAAAGGCTGGAAATTTGACAGTTAATACATATATGGCGATAAGAGTCGAAAAATGAATGCTTTCTGAAGGAATTGAAATATACGGGCGGCAAAAATATATTTATACAGGCGGGTTATATTGTAATATAAAAATACGAGACTTTTTCCTTTCCTGTATCTGAATTTATTTTTTCTTTTGCTAAAGGAAAGTTCAAGGTGATCACTTGTAATATCGCTACATGCATCCGTAACAAAACTAATCAATTAAAAAGAAAAACAAACGCCAAAGCTGATATGTCGTTTGCGTTGTCGTCTAATTAAATTGCTTTACTAGATTGTGATAGTGAACTGGGTCAAGCCTTTATAGCTGCGAGTGTTCCACTATAAAAATGAACAATCATTAACTTTATTCGTGGTAAAAGAGGAACATGGATTTTGAAAAGTGAAGTGTTTAACAGAAACAATTTTGGTTGGAAAATTAAATGTGAAAAGGAACAAATTGAAAAGTGTTTGCTGAACGTGAATGATGATACAGCATATAATTCGTTTTAATTGATCTGTTTGACAGAATCAGCGATATTTAATTTTACCGAACGTGCTAGAATGAGGTGGTTAAGGGAAGATTGGAAAATTTATCAACTCATTTAATATAGTGAATTTACTGAACAGTCCTCATGTTTAACCGAATAAAGTGGAAAAGTTTTTGAAACTTCTTCCTTCTGTTTCTCCTCATCTATTCTTGTAATATTTTATATAGAGTATCTCAAAATGAAATTTGTTACAATATCACACTTTCTACACGTCGTCATTGAACTGTAAAAACGTATTAGTGTAGCGAAAATCCAATAAACCAACTAACAATGAATAGCATCTGCTATAAAATTTAACGCGACCATTTCTGGTAGTTCAAAGCTACGTTAGTTGTAACGAATGTTTGGCGAGCCATTGTGTTTCAATGCGGAAATCATCTATCTAAAAAAAAAAACTATTCAACACCATTATCTACGATAGATACATAAACATAATATTCCACTGCGGCCCATTGTTAATAATGTAAATGCACCTATATAGCGAATTTAAAAATAGAAAATGCCGGAGCTTTAAATCCATTTTTTGTTTTTACAACCTGAGAAAAAACTCGAAATTCCACAGTAGTAACTCCCTTGTCCTATATCCACAAAATTAGAACACGCACAGAAAGGATTTTTCAAAAGCCTACTATCAAGTTAACCTTTAGACCTCTTAATAGAATCTTTAACATTTTCCCTTCGTTGAAATGCAGCTTATAAAGTTTGTCATTCGAAGGTGTTTGCAGAAGAAGAAAGCTAAATAGATAATAAAAGACGTGAATTAAGTCTCTTGTTACAGCTCACCATGTCATGAGATTAGTTGCAAGATCTTATTGTTTGAAATATCGGGCAATGTAAATTATTAAAGATATAAAAGTTTACAGACAACTTCTGCATTTCATTTATGTTTTTGATTATTTGGTTTTACTGTGGAAATCAGAAAAGTATATTATTTCAAAACAGTGTTTAAATGAGTAACCATGTCGTGTTTCCCATCACAACTATAGGGATCCGGTAACCTCAGCTACTAAACACCGATCTCAATCTAACATTTCGAAAAAGGTGGGGCAACAAAACAAGATCACACTAAATCCCACCAGTCAAAAAGGGGCCAAAACAGCCTCCTGCCATAATAGCGCCCAAAAAACACTGAAGAGCAAAGCTGTAATCAACAGATGTCTTGGTATAAGCATCATAGGTGTTTGCAATTTTTTCAGTTCCGCGTAGTGTCCGTTCGGTGCAGACATTGGCAGTGGTCCTTCTCGTTCCTTTCCCAGTGCACATGCACTGGTCCGTGTCAGTCGCGTTCGCCCCCCCCCCCCGGACATCTCACCTCGGATGGTGCGACCTGTTGCAGCTGCTTCTGGA
The DNA here is from genome assembly GCA_011009095.1 of Ignelater luminosus. Classification (NCBI taxonomy): domain Eukaryota; kingdom Metazoa; phylum Arthropoda; class Insecta; order Coleoptera; family Elateridae; genus Ignelater; species Ignelater luminosus. Next base: position 24,398 of record VTPC01002393.1, read on the forward strand.
AAGCTTCATTTTGTGGAACGAAGGCTCAGAAGCGACGCCGGCCTTCCAGCCGGGGCTTCCTGTGTTTGGGTCACGCAGGCCCCCGGAGCCGGCCAACACAAGTCTAGGTTGCCAGATAACATCTACCAACCCGCCACGCAACCGTCGCAACTCCGCCAGCAACCGAAACTCGTTTTTCCAACATCATAAAGTCCTAGAACGAAAATTCCATCAAGTCCCGCCTACTAGAAACCGCCCACCAACATCACTTCAGGTGCAACAATACATCAGACAGAAAAACCCGGACGCCGCCGGCTCACCATCTATGCTGCCAACGGCCCTCCTCGTGCCGCTACAAGTCATGGTCTACCATTCCATCGTCTGGTCAGGTGCCAATGAACGCAAACAATGCACGTATTTTGCCTCGTAACCAATCAACCACATCCATCAGGCTGAAGAAGCTTCAGAATGAAGCTTATAACGGCCTCCCGCCTTCGGCGGGAAAATAACGCTGAACTCGACTCGACTCGCAACTTTTTCAGGTTCTTGAAATCTTTTGATTAAAGTCGGTCTCAGCTAAGTAATTTAAAATTGCTTGCTGGCAGTAAGAGTCAAATTAACTTAGAGGTATTGGCTACAACTGATTTTTTTACTTTGATTATTGAATGTTAGATTCTCGAAAACGGATACAGCCTTACTGGTTTTAGTTTTTATAGCACCAATAATAACCACGATATTGTACATTATTGGATCATTTTTAAGATATAATTAATTTAGACTTCAAGCGTTTTCTCAGTGTCGCGTGTTGCCAAGTCGGATAAAAATGCTGGTTGTCGTCTTTCCTCATCTTATCCACTCGGGACAACCTGCTACCACTCCAAGGTTTAAGACTCCTTAAATCGCGGCTTACGCATCACTTTAGGCGGGTTGCCAAGCATCCATTTTAAGGTTTAAAATCTTCGGCCAACATGACACCTGACTCCATTAACTACAAGCACCTACTATTCATCTCTGTCAACAATTTCCTTCCCCGCTGTTCCTTCTGCTATCACTTTGTCCTGTACCACATCACTTCATAACAGATAAACCCTTGTCACTCATCACCTGCACCACTGTCAACACCTTCTGGATCATCATCTTTGCCCTGAATCAAGTCAACGTCAGCGTCTTGACTTCATCAAATGATTCACCTCAGAACACTTAATTGTGTGGCGCATAACATTAAGTTCTCACTCGCAAACCAACCAAACTTGGATTGAATTACAGATCTCGGCGCGTAAAAAGTCTCAACTCAAGCTTTCTACCCGTGTGTTCCATGTAATTAGGGTAATGTCTGCTTGGTGCAATATAAATAAATAAAATCAAGTATTGAATAAGAGTGCTTACTTGTGTTTAATGTTTATTTAATAGACTAAATAGCTGAATTGCCCAAGATGGTTATTTAGCCGAAACCAGTCCACCTCCCCAGGTGGCAGATCGGAGAATGCCTCCTAAATATGGGTGGTATCGGAGAAATGAAATGAAATACCCAGGGCGGACCAAAACTAGCAACCAGAAGGCAAAGGGAAATCACCTCATTACACCTCCCTAGTAAAAATCATCATGGCATTACAAAATAAAGGAACGGCCCTCAGTCGTCTTCAATGACAAGAGAGTGCTAAGAATCCCCGGGCAAAAAATAAAAACAGCGACTTGGAATGTCCAAAGCCTGTATCAGGAAGAAAAAATTGACAATGTCATCTTAGAAATGGAAAGATTGAAGATAAACATCTTAGGAATGAGTGAAGTTAGATGGCCAAACAATGGCATATGCTCGACAAAAAATGGAAGAATGTACTTCAGTCGTAAGCTTTGTATCATTCTCTGACCGCGTTATTATGTTACAACTGAAAACCAGTCTTGGCAGAATGAATGTTATAGAAGTGTATGCCCCAACTGCTGATGAAGATGACAACGAGATCGAAGCATTTTACCATCACGTAGATACAGTACTAAAATCTATAAAAAAAAACACGAAGTCACGATCATTATAGAAGACATGAACGCGAAGATTGGACAGGGAAGATATAGAGATGTGGTGGGAGATCGAGATGAGAGAGGTGACAGACTGGTGCAATTCGCAGAGGAAAACGAATATGTTGTTACCATCACACTTTTTAAACTACCAAATAGACGACTCTATAGTCTATACATGGAGGTCTCCAAGTGATTGTAAACATCGAATTGTCAGAAATAAAACAGATTTCATCATGATTAAAAAGAGATATAGAAATAGTATACTGTCCGCAAACTGAAATACACTCTGATCATAATCCCGTTGTCGCCACACTTAGACTAAAACTGAAAAAAAATAAGATGAAAAACAATAAAAATAGCTTAGATGTAAATAAGCTGAAGGATCCTATAAAAAGAGAAGAGGCAGCAACAGAATTGAACAACAAACTGCATACAGTAAAAGAGAACATGCGGGAAACGGAGCATGTCGAAGAAAAATGGAACTATGTAAAGTCAGAACTCTTGAATGTAGGGAAAAAACATCTGAAACCGGATAAGCTGGACAAGAAGAAACATAGATGACGAAGAGTATATTGGAATTGATGGAGGAGAGGAGAAAATATTATAAAGCTAAGGACGGAAATAGATACAAACAAATACATAGCAAAGTCAGACTAAGGATGCGAAATGCGAAGGAAGAATGGATGAAATTAAGGTGTAAAAAATAGAGAAACTTTAGAGACTCCACGACTCTTTCAATGTATTCAAGAAGTCAATACAGAAGAGCTCAACACTCCCGTATAATAAATGATTCCGGCACTCCTATAATGTTTATCGAAGGAAAAGTGAATACATGGAAGGAATATATTCTCCAACTGTATGATAACGAACGACAGAGGGAGAATACACCAGTAAATGTGAACTATGGATCAGAAGTAAGAAACGAAGAAACACAAGAAACGAAATTCCTGGCGAACTGCTGAAACTAATTCAGGATAATAGTGTTGAAGTACTTAAGGAACTATTAAGCACCATTTACGCAACAGGACTTATGCCGGCAGAATGGTTAACATCGACATTTGTCATTATACCCAAAAAAACCAAACGTTAAAAAGTGTGCAGACTACAGAACTATTGGCATTATTAGCCACGCATTGAAATTATTTCTCAAGATAGGAGAATATATGGTAAACTTGATAAGGATGTCAATGAAACACAATTTGGGTTCAGGAATGGTGTTGGCACGAAAGAGGCGAATTACGAAAATGCTTTTGATACGGTACGTCATAACAATAGACGAATAATGGAAAATTTATACTTCCACCAATCAGCCAATATGAAACTGGAAGGAAAAACCTCACGCCTGCAAACAACAAAAAGATATCCAACTCAGCAATAAGCGTCAAACAAATAGAAAAAGAAATCCTAGTTAAACAAAATAAAAACAAAAAAAAATTCGAACAAGAAGCTTCGCCTACTTCAGTACGCTTACTAGTAAGACAACGAATCGATCTTGTAAAGCCAACACCGGGTATCAAAACGAGGCGTCAAACAGCAATGTGTTTGCGGAGAAAAATACGACAGAACTAGATCTTTATCTCAGCAGCGCAAGAACTTCCAGGGCGTCCTGCCCAATATACTATGATGATCAATATCCGTTATTATCAAATTTTGACAAATCTTCTTAAACTTTCCTTTAATGCTTGATCCTGACTGCTATCGGCCGGATATCTGGCGCGGTCCGATGCTTGAGGGTACATTCTATAATCTAGCAACTCTTACTTCAAGCTTGAAGGGTTCTTTTTTGTGCTTGTCACTTATTCTGCCGTCGTTGCATAGTACAGTTACGTTTCAAAGTTCGCGCTCCTAAAAAATGTCCTTGTCTGTAAAAAGTCTTACTAAAATATTTTGATCAACTCAAATTGTTCCTGGTTTCGCGTGAAGATTGCTGTCTTAAGGTCAACTTTCTGTAGAGCAAAAACAAGACAAGCCAAAAAAGTTTGGGACGACAGAGGTTAGTATATTCCACTGATCATATCAATATGATCCACGTTTTACTTCTCGTGGCTAAGCATGTAGAGAGATTCTTAATTCCCAACTTTGATTTTCAAGCAAAAATCCAAAATTAAATAGAATGAAAATACGTTATGAATACGTGGACTCTTAACCTTGAAAGTCTATTTCTTATAAATAAAGAAGAAAGAAAACTTTTCGTAAAGTTAACTCTAAAAATGTATCCAGGCTAAATAAATATTAAAAGACTTCATAAAGAAGTTATGTAATTTGCTGTAATTCTATTTTTAACTTTGTAATTTGCAAAAACTTTGCAGTAACACTCTAAAACTGCTGACTGTTACAGAAAAGGTTTTTTTTCAGCTGTTCCCTTTTCATAATGTCTGTCATATTAGCATTTATATTATTCCTTGACAAATCTCCCATAATCAATCTTATGATTATTAAATAGGACAAACTTTCTTTGTTTCTGCAATCAATATTTGCATTAAGTGGATTGATACATAAATCAAATATCAAATTACATAGCAGCAGCATACTATACAACTGAATATTTCATATCATTTCCTATAGACAATTTAAAAATCATTTTTAAATAATACACAAGTAGAAGAATTCAGGATGTAAAGTAAAGTAAAAATAAACAAAAATGTTCACATAAATTTTAACAAAAGCTGCCGCAACTTTCCGTGATGTGGAAGATATTATAGACTTCTAGACAATGCATCAATAACTGCAAGACAATCTACAACACCAACAATTTTTTATCTTCCAAGAAGAACCAGGTTACAAGACGCTTGTTCACCTAGCATTTACTTATATTTTTGGAGATGCATCTGATATAGCTATTACCCTTCATTCCCTTCCTTAATCTTTGAAAGATATCTTTGCCGTCCTTATAACGTCCCAAGGGCTGTAATGAATCATTACGTCTCTGTTCCAAACGAAAAAATGTTGTACGTCTCACGGGAGTAAGTAATATTACAGTCTCGACGTGATTACACCCTCGGCTTCGCCTCGACCGCAATATGTACGTCTCGACTGCAACAAATTACTTTCCTCCCTTGGTAAGTAAATAACTATTACTGTTAAAAACTGTTATAGCATAACTTGTTATGTTATGAATGTTTTCATTTGGATTTCTACGCATTCTCGGTTAGTTAGATTTATAATTCGTTTCTGTAGAAATTGCGATTAATAAGCGTGAACGATTCTGCGAATTCATTCAAATAGAATATGTGAACTACTGTATCGGAAATTCTTAAATCGTTGCGTTGCAAATATTCGATTTAAGTAACAGCGCATTAGACGAAAAGTTCCGAACTGAACCATTAATAGGGTTGTGTATCAATTAGTATGTTACCTTTAATTCAAAAATTGAAAAAACTCGTGAAATCATCAAATCTTTGATGAAGACCTACCTGATGCCCTACTGCCCCTGATGGCTTCCGCTCAACAAAAGACAATTAGCTGTTGGCGAAGGCTTGATTTTTGATCAAATTAATTCGCCTGATTGATTTTGTTCTAAATAGATTTATTTATTGTAAAGTATAAGTTTCGTATTTTCCAGTTGTTACAAGTTTAAGAGCTTACCTAAAGTAGTTTGAAAGTTAATCTGTAACAGAGATAAGCCTATTTAGGGTTGGTTAAGGTAAGGTAGTAAGCCACCTGGATGTTGTGAACCAGCAAGCCAGGGGAGATCAAGGTTCTTAATTAGTAAGACCCCGGGTACTCATTTAGATTTTCCCCAGGTAGGGGACTTAGATTGGTTTAAACATTTTGAATAAATTAATATTGTTTTATATCAACCCAACTGGGAGTATAGATTTTTATCAAGATCACAATTGCGATGCAAAATCAATAGTTGATTTCTTGGCCCCGCCAAGAAAACCACCCGTGGAGTCTGAAAAATCAAGAAGAAAGACTCCGCTCGTTTTCGCTTTCAGTTCTACCGTAGTGATAGGATGACCTCGGTCACACTTTTGTTCGGTGCGTAAAACTCAAAATTTACCATAACAAACTTTGAAAAAGTAGTAAGATTAAATATGATGATGGGTCGATTAGAAAAATCAGCAAGATACACGTTCGTGAGCGATATTAGATTGTTAGGTTAGATATGATTTCCTTTCGTTAAAGATCCGACTCTTAAATGAATGCCTAAATCCGAATTCCAAATCTAATATGATTTGCTCTTCTACTACTTTGTAAAGTGTAGCGTGAAGACATTTAGATAGTACGTAAGTTGATCTCTTACATAAATAAACTTATTTATAGATGGTTAAGGTAAGACAGTTAGTCACCTAGACATTGTAAACACCAGAGAGCAAGCAGGTGTCAAGACGCAAAAAGAATCAAAGACTCTAGATTGGTTGTTCGTGAATAAAACTTTCTTTATCTAGAAATGCAAAAGCAAAGTTAAAGCTTTTGGATGACTCGGCCCATCTTCGACTTCGATTTTAACCGCGGTCGTCGGATGACTTCACTTTGCAAGAGTAGCGAGACTAATATGTACTAAATGATAAATCCTAATAAAACCTATCTTTACGAGGGTGGTCTGAAAAGTTTCCGACCTAACAAAGATACAAGACATTTTTTCTGAACATTTTTTTTTATTTTTCAACATAGTCTCCTTGTAACTCTACACACTTCTCCCAGCAATGCTCCCATCTCTGTAACCCGTCCAAATAGTACTCGGCATTTTCCTCTGCAAAATAATTGTTCACGAAGTTGATTGCCTCTTCATTTGACGAAAATCTTTGTCCTCCGAGCGCAATTTTTAGATGAGGGAACAAAAAGAAGTCGCTTGGGGCTAGATCTGGTGAGTAAGGCGGATGGTCAAGCAGCTCAAACCGTAATTCGTGGATTCTCGCCATGGCAACCGCTGAGGTGTGAGACGGTGCGTTGTCTTGGTGAAACAGGATTTTCTTTTTCTGCAAATGTGGCCGTTTTTTCGCAAGTTCTGCCTTCAGCTTGTCAAGTAATGATGCATAGTATGCTCCTGTAATGGTTTTTCCTTTTTGAAGATAATCGGATAAAATAACTCCATGACTATCCCAAAAAACAGTCGCCATCACTTTCCCAGCCGAAAAAACAGTTTTTGCTTTTTTTGGAGCCGGTTCCCCCTTTGCAGTCCACTGTTTGGACTGCATTTTTGTTTCGGGCGTATAATGGAGTATCCAAGTTTCATCTACAGTAATTAATCGGCGCCAAAACTCGGATTTATTTCGCCTAAACTGGGCCAAAAGGGCGTTGGAAATATTCATTCAAACACGTTTTTGGTCTAACGTGAGCAAACGCGGCACCCAACGCGCGGACAGCTTTCTCATGCCTAAATGTTGATTTCATATGTGACAAACACGTTCTTTTGACATGTTCATAACCTCTGCTATCTCTCCCACTTTAATTCGGCGGTCGTCTAGCACCATTTGGTGCACTTTGGCGATGTTTTCGTCGGTAGTTGCAGTTTTTGGACGTCCCGAACGTTCATCGTCTCCCAAGCTCTTACGGCCACGTTTAAATTCAGCAGCCCAAAATTTCACTGTGGTAAATGATGGTGCAGAGTCCCCATACACAGAATCCAACTCATCTTTTATTTGCGAAGGGGTATTGCCTTTCAAAAACAAATATTTAATGACAGCTCGATACTCGATTTTGTCCATTTTCACAAAAAAACTCACATCAACTCACTCAAACGACTGTTACATAAAAACTGCGCGTCCAAAATGGCTGAAACTTTGGTGAGTAACTGTCAACAGATGAACAACGAAATTCAGTAGCTTTTATTTACGAGTGCTGCCATCTTCACGTTGAGGTCGGAAACTTTTCAGACCACCCTCGTACTAAGAACTTCAAGGACGGAAAGTAAAGTTCAGATGACGCGACAAACTAGGAAGTGACTTGAAAACTGAATTTCTAATTTTTGTTTAAATTTCCTGTTTACATAAGTTTGAATATAATTTATTTTTTTAATGCTGCATATTAATCGACAATTTCCAGAACTAACAATAAACAGAAATTTTTACAGAAACTTTTAGCACCGGGAAATAAAACTGATGACGTCGATGAAATCCCACACCGTTGGTATTATTTATACATTTCTCATTGTAGCTTCATTCCATTTCTTTAAAGTTACCTTTCAAGAAAACTTTTTATCAAATAATACAAAAACTTCTTAAAGCCGCTTTCAATTCATTTTGAAAAGTTACCTGTTTATCAAATAAAAAATAAACTGCTTCAGTAACCACAGTTTCTTTTCCTCTGGGCGAAAATTATAACTTAATTTAACCAAAGAATATAAACTCCATAAAAAAATATTTCCCGCATAATTTCCCCGTTTTGATGTAGATTATTTGAATTTCATACTATATCTTTAGCTATAAAATAAAAGAAAGACGTGTTTTTTGTCGAAATGTCGCGCTTACAGACCTAATAAAATCGACACCTTCGTCAATAACCTCAAGTTTCTTAATTCCCTATTCCACGAACTAACCCAACCAAAATATTTTTTTTTTAGTTTTCACACAATCTTAAAATAATAAAAAGGTTAAACTCACAAAAACCCAATTTTACACCCAAGGAAACTTTTATTAGTATTCTAAAAACACATCCTGCAGTTTTTTTTTCTTTTCACCGGGGGTATTGGTTCAGGTCACTAACCTCGTCCTTTTAATCCAAATTCTGTACAGAATTTAAAAAAAACAGACGATGGTGCTGCTGTGAAAAATTAATTAACTTTTGAGGCGGCTCATTTTCGTTGCATTTTTAATGTTATAACATGATTAGTTGGAAGGAAGCCTTTTGTTAAGCGATCCCGTTGAAAATCGTTACAAAATTAAAAGCAAACTTGGGAAAAGGTTTCCTGAAAGATCAATAAGGAAAATATTGAAATAATTAATTAGGACTTTCTAGATATTGCTTTAACCGGTATTATAACGATTGTAACTTCTTCATTATGCAACAGAAATTTCTGATTATAAGAGAAATTTTATAATGAGGCAGATTTCATTGTGCAATATTCTGATTTTCTATGTGTTAGAATAACATGAAATAAGCGATTGCACATTTAGATTTTGGCAACAAAAATGTCTGCAAATACTTGAAGATGCAGATGTATAAGTATGCCTTCTTATATTTTATTTTTCAGAAAACGAACTACTGCTACTACCAAGAACTTAGCTTTCTTACTTAGTCCTGGCCAAAGCAAGCTGATAGCATGCAGCGTCCTACCCCCTGTTAAAGTCCTGGCATTCATTTTTGGCCGAGCTTTCCGTCTCTAGAAATCCACACACCTAGCTACTTAAATTGGCGCATTTGCTCCAAAGCTTACCTTCTTATCATGATACATTGTTCTCTAGATATAATCATTGTCTTCGTTTTGTTTATGCTTGCTTTCAGCCCCACCTTCTCCAAGGTCATAATCAATAGGTTGAGGTTGTATTACAACTTGTGAGCTGAGTCCGCCATCAATACTACATCATCGGCATATATCAACGGATTTATTATTATCAAAATCAGTCGCCAATTTTCCAGCTTACATTTCTTGAAACCTGAACATTTCTTCAACGCCATGTGCATCACTGTGGCGAACAACAAGGGGCTCAGGATATCTCCTTTTCTTACTCCCGAGTTGGTACTGAACTGTTTTGAAGTACAATGATTGAAACTTACGTTCCTTAGGTCCGATAGAAGCTTTTAATTCTCTTGGTAAGTTTGTTTGAAACGCGATAACTTCTCAAACGCCTTCACGATATCAATAAAGCACAAGTGAAGGTCTTCCTTATATACTATAGTTTTCTCCGTGGCTTGTCGAATCACAAATATGGCATCCTGAGCCCCTCAGTTAGGTCAGCTTCCTACAGCTTTACTTCCATTTGTGTTCTCAGCCTCTTCTCAGTATACATCCATAGACCTTTCCGGGTACACTTGATGGTAGCTGGATTCACGGTTATCTCCATTCTTAAATAAAGGTACAAACTGAAAGCTGACAGTTTTCCAGGATAATATCTTTCAAGCGAGTGTAAACACCCTGTAAAGCATTTTCTCTCCATCTTTTCCAACAGCTTTACCTAAATTAACCTTAGCCAAAGCTTCCTGTACCACAACAAGGTTCGGGGCAACGTCTGGATAATTGCTGGTCAGCTGTCTTTGACTTTCTGTTTCAACTTTTTCGTCATCATCACTGTCTTCCCATGTCATAGTATCATTATCAAGGAGCTCCTGAAAGTGTTCCTTTCATCTTTCCATAATCCCATCTGGCTTTGTAAGTATCACTCCATCTTTACTCTTTATGAATTTTAGAGGACAGTCTCCATTTGACTTCTTACGAATGTTCTTTATTTCTTTGTAAAACAATTTCTGATTTTTCTAAACACTCTGTTCTAGAAAGTTGCCAAATTCCTCTTAATCCAATTGCTTTAAGACTCTTACTACCTGCTTGACCTTCAGTTTTTGTTCCTTGTAAGTATTGTAGGATTGTTGAGTTTTGTTTAGCTGATAAGTTTCCTTCCTCTTTAATAACATCACTCCACCAACGTATCACCTTTACTTCCGCCCATAGGGACGCTTCCGCACACATCTGATGCCGCTGTCAGGACGGTAGTTTTGAAGTTTTGCTACGATTTTCTCCTGGAAGACCGATGTAACTCCGGCGTCTTTAGCTTATATAGGCAGATCTTCTCCATCTTTAGGTGAGTCCTCTTCTTTCTTATTTTACCAGTGTCAGTGTCATTTTGAGCTTAAGTTCTAGTAAGAACGACAAGATTGCGATTGCTGCCTATTGCTGCTTCTCTCATTACTCGAGTGTCCCCGACAAGGTTAAATGAACTACGGTGCACTATAATATAGTCGATGATTGAGTTTTCGTTCCTAGCAGGTTCGACACGGGTGTACTTGTGTATCATCTAATGGGAAAACTTCGAGTTCAGAATGACTAGGTCATTTGCCAGACAGAATTGAAGCAATCGTTTCCCGTTGTTGTTTCTGTGTGGTTCTTCGTGTCTACCGACCTGTCTATCCTTCCATTTAAATCACCCATAACAATTTTTCATAAACTCTTTAAAACTGTTGCGTCCTCATCAGGACCGTATAGTACAATGAAAGTTAATTTCGTGTTCGGTCTTTCTTCAATTGTGACAGTTAGAATTTCGTTTATCGTCCAATTCCTCACAAGATCTGCTTGGTCCTTATGAATAAGACAGGCAACACCAACCATTTCTTTCCTTGCCACCTTAGGGTATATAAGAATTGTATCGTTGTGTATTCTTTAGCAGCCTTGGCCTTTTTGGGTCTCCATAATACCTAAGATTTGCCTTCTCCATTTCTTCTACCAACTCCACCTCCTTTCTATTAATACTCCTAACATTCCATATTGCACACTTGAAAGTTGCGTGTCCGTGCCAGTTCCTTGTCCGTTTGATTAGTCCGGGTTTTCCTTTTCGTCTTCTTTTAATCAGTTGATGTTTTGGGTGTATGAAGGATTGGCCCATAGCACCCGAGCTTGCTGGGAGGGCTACTACCACTAACAGAACAAACTAACTTCATGCCCAAGACGATCACTGTATGCAGTTAAAAGTGAAAAAAGCTGATAGAGGCTTGGTGACTCGAAAACATAACATACAACAATGCGTCGTTTTCAGTATCTGCACACGCGTCTGAGTTCCAATACAAAAGCTACTAAGAAGTTGTTTGCTTGCTTATGGCCTGTTTGCAATAAAAGTAAAAAAGCGTGAATTACATTAGAAGTGTATAACAACAAAAAGTTATTATTGTGTAGCGTAATACAATGGAAACTCCCAGAAAATTCAATCGAAATCACCCCACTCTTTTTTACTGCAGAGAAATCTAAAGACAACTAAAAAAACCCGTTCTTTTATCAACATTGTACTACCTTTGGTTGCATTATTTTTTTGTGAGGATTTTTTATTAGTACCACAGCAAAGCTCGACACCTATTCCAACATTCCGTTGAGAAAGAGAGCATTGTGTGTTAAACGTTACTTTGACCAAATCGCTCTTATACTTAGAGAGGGGTTACGAGCTAGTTGGAATATCTTCAATAGACGTCAGACTTGAAGCCTTGCATGGCGGCTTCGTAGAGAGGGTAGGCGAGCGTAATCGAACCGCCGTTTTCAATACCCTAAAAACATCTCTAGGACCGTTACCAAAAAGATCCAAGAGGAAACTCAAAACATACCTCCCCCGCCATTCTTCTTGTTCAAGCCCAGGACCATTCCAACGATCTCTAGGACAACCGCCTGTTCTTAACCAATTCACAATAAATCAAACATCCGCAATTCCTCAATTTATCGACAGTACCAAACCCCAAAAACCTGTCCGCAACTTTTGTTTATGTCTCAGGTACAAACATCAAGAAAATGTCGGAGGACACGAACAACAAAACTACTGAGCATACAAGAACGCCAACAGTGATGGATCATAGTTATAGTCAGTCATAAAAGAGGTGATTGCTTTTCAGATCAGCAGGAACGGTGAAGCTGAAGGATTCGGCCATCTTTCCTTCCGAACCGATCAGGACGGACATCGTGCAAAGTTCATCTTTATCCCTCCTATCCTATTCACAGTTATCAAGCTGCGTTCAACTTTCCCCCGCGTTAACCAAACTCTGCTGATTTGCAGCAGCAGAAACAATACTTTATCATTTATGATACTCCCATGTTTGTTTGGGATCTCTACTGCATCAAATTAACATTAATTAATTGGATTCGATTGCATTGTATTAACCAAATGTCAATAAAACAAAACAAACTAAAGACCTCAAGTTGGACGCTACAATTGCCACGGCAGCTTTCAGGTTTTGCTATCGAACAAAAGAAAAGTAATTGAAGTCAACATTAACACCGTGCTTAGTCTTAAAGGAAACTTCTAAAACACTTCGGTGGCAAAAAACCATTAACTGGATTGTATTGCATTAACCAAATGCCAATTTCTGAACAAAACAGTACATACCCAATACGGAACTCAAAAACAAAATAAAAAGAGCGAAATGTAAAAATATTTACCAAAGAACCAAACCAAGATTACACCACAGTCAATGCCAAAACAATCAGAAAAAATTAAATCACTGAAAGTAGCTGATAAAGTCAACTTTAAATCAATCGTGCGACATCTGTCAATGTTTCTTACTTCGGGTACCACGAGTGATACTGCATGCAGATAAAAAACCGCTATAGGCCTTTGATTAAAATCAAAAAATAAAACCAAACCTATCTTACAAATAAAAATTAAAATTCTAGAAATAGAAATTAAAAGGGCCAAACAAGACAAAAAAGAAAAATAATAAGAACAACTAGAAAAAGAATAACAACAAATTAAAATGTATGTTATCACTCATCAGCTTAGAGTGTGTCATTTCCACTACAATCTCATTCTCATTTGTCCCTATTTCTAGGGACTGCAACTCCTCCAAGAAATACAATTCTTTATAGTCGAGACAAGGCCTCCTAGAAGTCTACTTCGCTGCCAGCACATAATATCTTTGTCGTTCAAGTTACAATTTATTTTATTAGAAGAGTGACAGTTCACGTGACGGTTTAAATTTTAAATAATGCAAATGTAGAATACACTGAACCAAAAAAGAAAAAACAGTTAAGATCGTAACCTAGATAGTTTACAAACAAGCCTGATAATCATTATACTACAATCTTCTAGCATGCTGTTATAATCAGTTAAATTAAGTGCTTGATTTTATAAGGGTTATTATTGTCTCTGCTACTCACTGCTTTTAAGATAATACTCACATTAAGTGGTTTTTGCTCCGCGACCTCATCCTTCCCCATTTGTTTGCGTACCATATGACCTCTAAACGACGCTTGAATCTTCGTGGCAGCGTGCGTAAGCTCTGAAATTAAAATAAATTTTATTCTCCTTTAATTAACAATAAAGAAACACTTATTCTACAACTCATCTCTTTTAAACTTTCTATACTATAAGATCTATTTAAATTCTGTAAAGCGACTTAATAAATATCGATCGTCGTAACTCCCAACAATACGTATCAGAACTGAATAATAGAGACCAAACTAGGGAAATGCACGTGTATGGAATATTACATTATCCAAAACGGAAATTCTCACCCAGTTCACAAGTTAGTTTTCCATCCCTTGTAAGAGTAACAAGGATAGTTCACGTTAACGTTAGTTTCTATACCCTAGACTAATCCTAGGAAAAGCTATTATGTTTCGACCTGGAAAGGAGTTGCCATCTCCACCCATTCAACCGATCAAGTTTAGACAGAAAGAGATATCAAAAGTGATAATGATATCGTATTAGTTAATCACTGTCACAGGCTAATGGATATTAAGGTTTAATTTAATTCGCAATATTGTTTCGTAGCGATTATCGAGACAGCTCTCTTTTGTTTTTTCTCTTTTCTTTTTATTTACAAATTTATAGGAATTATACACGCGTGGATTGTCATCCAATAAAAATTCCAATCCTAAACGAACTCAAACCGCTTTTACGCAGGAAATTATTAATTTACTTTTTTCTTTTCAATTTGGCTTTTTTTCCTGAAAAGCCTCTCTGAAAGGAGCTTTTTGCTCGGTATATCCTCCTACATATATCCTTCCATTATTTGCTTAATAACATAAACGTCAACCTAAATTCCCGAAAGTTACTCTAAAGCGTCCTTTAGGGCCCGTTCTACGAATTTTCTTTCACTTAACCTCAACTTAATGTCGTGATGTAACAAAAACAATCTAGCAGAGTTGCGTCCTGCGTCTGATCTACCTAAACTAACTGTCCACGCCACCCCCGAACGTGTCCACTTCCGGCGGCGGTGTTTATTGATTGTTCACGTTATTTCAGGGAGCGCTACACCACCGTTTCACCTGCTGGTCTTTCTACCACTCATCTCGATGGGGTAACTTTGTTATAGACCGCATGGGGATAATAAACTTTCTACTTAGGGAATTGAACATGATGTGAACCTTGAGCTCTCGAGTGATTTTGATGTATGTACATATAAAGTCAGACATAACGCTTTTTCTTCGCGTCATCGCCAAAAATAGTGTAATGAAATTTAATGATCTCGTAAAACGTTATTATTATTATGTGAAAAAGAGGAAAGAAGAAGCTTTAAAAGACCTTTGTCTACATCAAAGTAATTAAAGGTGAAAGGTGCGTGCTAGAGGAAAACAACGAAGGTGATGAATCGAATCATCTATTTGCCCGGAAAAGCCCATCTTTAGTCCATTAGTTCTAGAGGTTGTAACTGAAAGCTTTACACTCAGACACACATGTACACATCGATGAGCTTTCACTTTGTATTTTTTTTTCTTGTATAGGTGTGTGTATATTGTAGCAAACGTTTTCTAGTAAGCCCTGCATTTTTCATTTTGATGAAAACGTTATAGAAAAGATTGAAGACCCGACAGAAACAAATTTTTCGTCATTTATAAATTTCTCGAATCAAAACTTATCTCTACGCGCCTCGTTTTATGGGATGCGAACTCTCGCGGAAAACTTTCCCCCTATTCCCTCCGCCCTTAAACGAAGTGACACATACAATATGAATTCATTTATCTCTAATCTGTTGGTACAAAAGCGAACTTTGCTAATGTTACGGTGAACACAATTAAATTATATTCCCTCTTGAGACATCGAACGTATAAGTTTTGGGAACTTTAATGTTGTATTGTCACGAGTCTTGATCTGTACATGACATTTATTATTTAAACTTGTTGCCAATATAAGTAAACATTCGTAAATACAACACGCGTATGTTACCTTGAATGAAAATTAATGTTAAATTATTTTATAATGATGGCGTATTTTGTTTAGTCTCATGCACGCTCACCTACAACATACAAGTCTTTGCTGACTCTGCATGCATCTGCAACATCCAAATGCTCATTTTGCTGATTATGCATACGAGGTATGTGAGAAAAGTAATGAGACTGATTTCATACTAACCAAAGTTTTTATTTTTTTCAAACAACAATGTTATCCCCTTCAAAGTAGTTCCCTTGGGCAGCTATACACCGGCGGAGTCGTTGTTCCCACTCTTGGTAGCAGCGCTGGAAGTCTTCAACTGGTATGGCTTTTAACTGGTCGGTCACAGTCTTTTGAATGTTCTCCAGAGTTCCAAAATGACGTCCTTTTAGGACGTTTCAATTTCGGGAAAAGGAAAAAGTCACAAGGACTCAAATCAGGTGAATAGGGGGGATGAGGAACAACAGTAATGCGTTTTGAGGTCAAAAATTCACTGATGGAAATTGCTGTGTGACACGGAGCATTGTCATGTTTCAATTTAACTGTTCACTCATCATCCTTATTGTTAAACGACGGTGTGATCTCACAAGAGCCCTCACACGTTCAACGTTTTCGTCAGTTTTTGAAGTTGAAGGTCTCCCTGAGCGAGGTTCATCTTCAACGTGTTCTCGGCCGTCCAAAAATGATTTGTGCCAGCGGAAAACTTGTGCTCTTGATAAGCACTGTTCCCCATAGACCTGTTTCAACTTTTCAAAAGTCACACTCGCGGATTCACCAAGTTTAACACAAAACTTTATTGCACAACGTTGCTCTAAATTCCGATGCTCCATTTCTGTAACACACAACAAAAACGCAACTTCACTGATGTCGCTGTCAAAAATAAAGTGTTAGCTGTACGGAGTTGTAACTCGGACTGAGGAAGTGGAAGCGATAAACAAACCGGTTTAGCAGAGGCCGGTAGACACAACGTTGCCAGATCTCCCGCAGTGTTGCCAGTCTCATTACTTTTCTCACACACCTCGTATACCTTGTGCAGCTGGTTTCATTTGTGGTATAAATAGAGCTGGCGCGTTTTGTAGAGACAAACGTAACAGTCTCAATCCAGTGTCTTTCTGTACAAAACGCGATGTTTAGTGTTGTAGGTACGCAGCGTACTTATATTGATTCAAATAAACGTATTAAAGTGCAGACTTTGTTTGCTTTACGAACTACACTTAAAAAACTCCATAACAACTGTGTTAACTAAATGCTATTATACCTTATGTTTCCACTTCAAACACAATCTAAAGTCTGAGTGAATCATCATTACCTTCATTTACAAAAGTCGCTTTTTCTTGTTTTGATGTTTGGGCAGGTTTCATGAGCCAAATCAGAGCACATTAAGCACCTTAACCATAATGCATTGTTCTTGCCAAATTCTCCACCTACCATACAGCTGTCTTCATCAATCTTTACTATCTGAATCTGTGCTGTTTTCTTCATCATGTTTACTCGATACTGTTCTATATTTAGCGGCTTTCTTTCGTCTCATCACTTTGGTAGTGACTTCTTGTTTTTCATTATCCGTCACATAACTTAAATCAAATGTTTTCAACACATTTTTCTTAGCTGTCTTAATTTTTCCTGTGCTTTTGTTAGTATTGCATCCTCTTTTGGTCTTCTTATTTTCTTTTTCCATTCAATGTGTCTTTCATGAGGCTGGAAGTAAAAATTCCTGAATGTTGTCCTTTTCTTCTGTTATAATCAGAATTCTACTTTTTGAACGTCCACACACAGGACTCAATATTTTGGAAAATGATACTTTTGCGGATTCTGAAGATGTCTTTCGTACATCACTCACGGAACACAGATTCTCAGCAGCAACAAATGATACTCTGTCCGGTTTTGGAGTTTCTTGTTGCATTCACCAAGGGAATTAAATTGTCAGTGTCTATGAAAATGTCTGGATTTATTGCAAAAATTCCTGTAGCTTTAAAACTTCTTATAGTCTTCTCTAGGGTTGCTATTCTAACAAATACTTTACTAGAAATTTCAGCAACTTCGATTACAGTAATTCTCTTCCCAGGAAAGCATTCCATGTATTTATCACATTCAGCATTGTACGCTGATTTTAAAAGAGCGTAAAATACTACGTCCAGGGGCTGGAGGCGGTGTGAGGTATGAGGAGATATGGCGAGTAAGGTAACCCTACTATCTTTACAAAAATTGTAAGCATTCAGAATACCGTAGCTTACATGATTGTCGACGATTAGTAGTACAGGGTTCTTTTTGGTTGCTTTAACAGTCTTTTGAAAATGTCCTAGCCACGCCAGAAGCAACCTCAAACTAGTGGTAAATGCAACCCTATTTACCCTTTTTTCTGCATATATTCTTGCCGGCCTTTGTACTGTAATTATGCCTGTCTCATCACCATTAAATATACGTGATTGCTTGAAATGAAATCTTTCTAGAAGCTTGTTCAAGTTTTCATAAAACAAAGAAATCTTTTGTTGATCGAAAGTCTTCATGCTATTGAGGCTCGTAGCCTCTGGCTTTCTTAAGGATTTTTAAGGATTTCCCCGCAAAAAAATCCTCTAGCCATATTCTTCCAGCTTTGATGTTGATGTTGATGTTGATGCACAGTGTTTAATTTCGTTCTGGGTCACTCCATAAAATAATTTTGAAAGTTTTATAATTGAAAACACAGGATTACGATCTAATAAAGATCCTGATTTGTCACTTCTCTTTCGACGATTTTGCAGGGTTGATCTGGGACTACTAACACTACGACCATTTTCAATGGCCTTAAGAGCTGCATTTAAATTATCTGACGTCCAACTGGCTTTGTTGGTAAATGCTTTATGTTTATTAGGCACCTAAAAGTATTACCTCTTCGTTGCTGGCATCCATTTCCTAAAGCAATGAAACAGATTCAGGGAGGTTATGAAGCAAATGGAATCTTAGCTATTACAAAGTAAAAACACTACAGAACGCATACGTTATTGCACAATAGGTAGTCTTACAGTTAAGTTTGATGAAAATCTGTACAATCATAAGTCATTACCAATTTTGGCATTGATTTTTTCTTAAAGCTTGAAGATATATCAAGATAATAGTTTTTCAAAGCAAGGCAAGAATCGTAGGAATCCCTAAAACTACAGATCCATTAGTTAGCTCTGTAGAGATGGTGAGATTAAATTCTTTTATTAGTAGTAACAAAGCAATTAGCCATTGCAGTCTAGCTTTCGACCCACACGTTATACAATCTACCAACACTTCCATTTTTTCAAGATCATATTCGATCAAGTTTGGAAGAAGAGTCTGTTGGCTATTTAGTACCTACTAGTGTTAAGAACAGATTTCCAGCGTTTCCCAAAATTTTAAGTGTTCTTCCCAGAATATTCAGACATTTAATAACATTATGAAAGACCATACCTATGTATAAGTTGAGTATCGACAGCCAAGCGGAGCGGACGGCGGCGATATCGGCGATAAGGAACTCGAATTCAGGTCTTATCACGAAGGTCAAAGCCACGTGAATAGTGGTGTTGTTAGATATTGATTTATTGAATTAAAGGTGATATAAATTAAGTGTGATAAAAGAAAATGTAGATATTTGGTTTGTTTGAGGTTAATTTAAGCGGCACAGATCAGTAGTAGGGAGGAGAATGAAGAATGAAGAAAATAGGATGCGAGTACAGGGATGAAACGATAAAAAAGGAAAAAAGACCATACGAATTCATCGGATGCATTTGGAAAAAGAAAGTTAACAAAATAAACCCCCAAAAAGAGCAGGATAGTGACGGGGAAAATGAGATTGTGAGCATGATGAAGAAAATAATGTCACGGAACGATGAATTGCTGAAAGAAATGAAATTAATGAAAGAGAAACAGAAAAAGTACAGTGATCAAATTAAAAGCCCTAAAAGAAGAAAACAAAATCATGGAGAAAAAAATCTGGGCATTAAATGAAAAAATCGAGTACTTAGAGAAGGACAGATAGAAAAAGAATTTTGTAGTGATAGGTCTCGATATATATGAAAAATATAAGGAAATCGAAGGTTTTACAGAGAGAGGTATGCAAATTAAAATTAAACTCAGAAATGCCAAGAGAATTGGTAAACAAAAGTTTATCATTTTGGTTGAAAATATTAAGTCAAAACTTGAAGTATTAAAAAATAAAAGCAAGTTAAGAAACTACGAAAAGAAAATTTATATTGATAACATATTTAACGAAAAAAAGAAAAGAAAATCCAAGGACCTATAGCAAAGAAAGCAAAAGACGCTAGGTTGAAAAGAAAATCACCTAAAATAGGCTATAAGAAACTAATTATGGATGGAAAAGAATTTAGATGAAACGATAGTTCTCAGGACCTTTTGAGTGTAGAGACTAGTAGCTCGGAAACGAAAAATTAATAGAATATAACACGAGGACAGATACGCAAGTGACGAAAAAGGCTATGAATAAGGTTAAAGATAAAGAATTAATTTGTAAATTAGAAATATGGAACGTGATAGTTTTGGCGGCCAAGGAACAGGAATTATATTAGAGCAGTTTGAGAAATCTCAAGTAGCTAACTAAAGTGAAAAGAAAAAGTTTTAAAATAATGGAAGGGGGACATGGATTTTGGTATAGTGAACTGGATACACATATGTGGAGGCAAGCAGGTGTGGCTTGCCAAATTCACAAATTTACCTAAGTGAAATAAAAGACTGGGAGCTAATAAATGAGAGAATAATGAGTATGAAATTAGAATCAAACAATAAAGAAGAAATGTGCACAATAATCACATGAATCAGATAATTCAGAGATAAAGGAGATATTTTGGACAAACCTTCAAGAGTTGGTAGAAAAAAAAATGGGATACCCTAATAATAAGGGAGATTTTAACAACAGAGTCGGTAATGATCAAAAACGTGGTGAAAAATGTATTGGCGAGCAAGTTTTGAAATCAAACGGACGCCGTACACTTTCTTTGAACATCTAGACATCCACAAATACAGAAAGTGATTGATTTGCTATTGATGGAAAAACAGGATAGAAATAAAATTATAGACGTGAAAACCAAAAGGCAATATGAAATTGAGAGTGATCACTATGTACTTTATTGAGGCAAAATTGAAAAGAGGAAGATTGAAAGATAAAAGAGAAGAAGTAGAGGCGCCGACGGTACATTTAAGCATCAGAACTTATAGACTAACTAATAAGGAGAAGCAAAGGCAATATCAAAAAGAAGTAGAAAAAAGCATGAAAAATTATGAAGTGGATTTAAGATCAGAAAACCTAGAAAGGATGTGGAAAGCGTTTAGAAAATCTATTATTGAAGCGTCACAGAAAGTGTGTGGAGTGTTCAAAAAATCAAACCAGAGTAAACAGACGCCGTGGTGGTGCGATGAGGTAACACAAGAAATCAAACTGAAGAAGAAAGCTTGGCAAAGGTATTTAGTAACAAAGGAACAGACGGATTGCGAAATATATATAACGACCAGAGAAAGAAAGTGGAAGATACGGTAAAAAAGTGTAAGAAAGATTTGAAGAAAGTCTAGAAAGAGAGAGTGAAGGAAATGAAAAAAAAGTTGTATGGGATACTTAAAAGCTTAAGATATGGAAAAACACGGGATGAATATTTTTGTAAAATATTAGAAGGCAGAATATCTGCTGGAAACTGCACGCAAGAAAGCATAGAAGGCGAAATGGAAATAGGAGATGAAAATAAGAGGAAATTTACAGACAGTGAAGTTAAAGAAGCGTTAAGGTCCTTAAAAATTGGCAAAGCTGCAGGAGTTGACGAGATAAAATCGGAAATGTTAAGGTATATTGAAGAAGAGAAGGAAGTAGTTTTTTGAAATATTCTAAATAAGATTTGGAGCACCAAGAAATATCAAACGAATGAGAGATAGCGGCTATTATACCATTACATTACATAAGAAGGGCGACAAAATGACGAGTGCTAACTAAAGAGGAATCTTCCTACTGAGTGTTGCAGGTAAAGTATATGAAAGAGTGTTAGAGAAAAGACTTAAGAGCTTATCGAGAGGACGCTTGAGGACTCCAAGCAGGATCTGGAAGGGGTAGAAGTACAAGCGAATGGATGTTTACAATGAAGCAGGTGTGTGACTAGAACTAGAAATATGATAAGAACAAAAAACAGGGACTCAAAGAAATTTGAGACAAAAAATGAAGTTAGACAAGGCAGCGTATTGAGTCCTCTCATATTTATAGTAATGATGGATGAAATAGGCAAAGCGGTGAAACATAAAGTCAAAGGAGTGGTTTTAGGGTACAGAAGGTTAAAGCCAGTAATCTTAAAAGAGATGATATATGCGGATGATTTAATTATCTGGACATCTACTAGGAAGGAGTTAATAAAAAATATCCAACTCTAGAAGAATGAACTTAAGAAATATGATATGAATATAAATATAAAGAAAACTGAAATAATGCGTATGATCGCAGAAGGAGCAGAAGAGGAAATCAAAATTGAAAATCATCGAATCCAACAAGTCGATAAAGTAAATAACTTATACAGGGCATTATGGAGAACATTTATAAACAAGAAAGAAGTTAGCAAAAGAACAAAACTGAAAGTTTACAACAAGGTTTTTGTGCCGATATTATTGTATGGGGCGGAAATCTGGTATCCAACGGATAGACATAGAGAAATGGTTCGAGCTTGCGAGATGAAATTCTTGAGAAGAGTACTAGGAGTGACTAAAATAGACAAAATAAAGTTTTGCTCTGTCGATGCCTGATGGTTGATATAAAGACTTTAATGAATCTACAAATTTAAAAGAAATTACATTTTAAATTTTGTTGTTAGATTGCGAGTTGGTTGCAAAACAGGACTAGTAAGATTCAGTTATTCTTAACTTCAAGTAGACGGAAATTCGATTTATTAAAGTAACAACCTACTTTATATGCTAACACAATTTTTACACTATTTCGAGTAATCAAAGCTTTCGTCTTGTCGCGGTTCGAGTTATCGAAGTTCGACTGTATTGACTAAGCGTGCACTTACTATTCTACTTCTTGTAATTACATACATCTGGGTGCGTGGCATGAAAAACCTCAAGTAACACAAATATAAAAAAAGGAAAGATTTCAAAATAAAGTGTTACACTTTGGGGTTGCATGTAAAGAACAATTACATTGCGAACTGCATGTACCTTGGATAAAGACATTTATTTAATAAACAGCACAAGGCTGTTCTAAATCTACGCAACTGCCCAGATGCTGTGAGTAGGCTTAAACAAGGCATCTTCCTGTCGGATTCGGACAAATAACAGTGTTGTATAACTTATTCTCGTAAATCGATCCTGTAGTTTAGTTGCTGTGATTCTAAAACTTTGGAGCTTTTTCACTTTTTCATAGTCCATAATTGAGGCAAAGTTATAATATTATGCATGATATGGAGTGAATTTTATACAAACTATAAATTAGAAAAGAGATATCCTTCACTGATTTTACAAGTTGCAGCTGGATATTTGCTAATCTTGGTTATTCGCGATGGTCACGGGTGGGTGTTACGTCAATACTTCTGGTTTCTTTAATCAACATTTTCCTTTTTTAAAATTTGCCCGTGTACTGATACATAGGTCACAACATGCTTAATTAGACCTAGACAGGTCTATGAGACGGGTGCTCAACGTGTTTTTTAACGTTCACGTTTCAAATCTAAATCGACATTACAACTTCTTCTAACTCTAAGTTTACGCAGGAAGTTAGGTACTTAAGGGTAACCTTGGACAAGATATTGAGATGGAAGTCACACGTCGATCCTCAGATATCTTACTAGTTCTACAAGGTAACTACCAAACCAAGAGTATTATATGGTTCAGTAATCTGATGGCCTGGTGTAGAGTACACCACCGTCGTCAAAAGGCTGGTTAAGATTCAACGCTTGGCCTGTCTGGGCATAACCGATGCAATGAGGACGACCCTTAAGCTTCATTCACAATGCCCAAATTAGTAATTAGAATTAACACTTATAATTACACTTAGAATATCTTTACAAACTTGCATTCATTGTTAAGATTAATCTAGCAATTAGTCAATATTTAACTGCGCCCTCTATGAGCCATTCATAGGAAGCAGATGTAGTTTTCTTATGTAGAGACTTGAAATTCGAGAAAAATATAACGCGCATGTGACTCCTCTTTAGCTTCCTTCGCGTGGAAATCTTCGACATTGCGCCACACACTCGAAACACTCGAGCGGTTCCAGATTTTAGAGGTTATGAACGACTGAACGAGAAACAAACAAGAAAACAAAAAGATACGAAAATGCGCATTTCAAGAAATTCAATTAGTGAGTAAACTAACAAAAAA
>VTPC01002394.1:0-14335 GCA_011009095.1 Ignelater luminosus
TAACCAGATTATTTCATTTAATAAACATTCTTTGATTATAATTTTTATAACACTATTCAACTGGTTTTATTACTGTATTTAATATTTTGTAACTTATTCACTTAACTTCCTGCATGTGACGTTTTGGAAAACCATTCAAACAGTTCCATCTTATATGTACTCTTTCTTACTTACACAAAACAGAACCTTAAGGAAAAATAAAAATGTAGATAAACATGTAAGATAATCCATTTTTAAATTAATTTATAAAATATTGTATACAATTGTTTCTTGTTGGTTTTATTTATTGTTCTCTCTTATAAATCATACAATGTAGGAGGCTTGACGTAACACGCATATTTACATACGTCAAATATGAGTTTTTGTTGCACTGTTCTTTGATACATTAAAAACAAAACACTAAAACAAAATTATTCTGAAAATCCAAATGACTGTATTATTAATTAAACAGTCTCTTGTGTGATTCATTAAGTACAAGAGACAATCATTTGTTGAGTTTTACAGGATTTGACATTTTTAACCAGCTGGTCGGCATTCCAAGATATTTATATGTAAAATAAAGTCAGCGATCATACCTTTTCACTATTCTAAATACAAACGTTAATTGCCAAAATTAATGCAACATGTATGTATATATTTTGAGGTTAGGTTAGACATTAAATAGAAAATGGAGTTATAATTAGGAATTTAAAGCAGATTGTTGAAGACTGTAATGGGGCCACAGCACAAAATACCTTCGCTTAAATTTTTAATCTAAAGTAAATATTTAACAAACGAATCTTTATCAAGTGTGTGCAGACTGCATTTAAATGGCATGTGAGTTTAATATGTATATATGCGTATGCATGTATGTAGAGATAGCATTTTTGATATTTCTTGAAGAGTCCTGAATAAAATTTGTTCTTGGTGCTTCTAAACAGTTTGCTCCAGATATTTTTGTTCCTCCAGATACAAACTCCCCTTTCCTTTGCGCTTTTCTTTATCGTATGCACTATAACACAATACTATACCTCGGTCTTGATCTGCACTGCAATCTATAATTGTATAGGTACCCAATTTGTATAATATCTAACCCAAGTCAAGCGGGCAGAGTGTGATTCTGTCTTATCAGGGTTTGAGAGCACGGTAAAAATAATCCAAAATTTCCAACTTTAGAACTAAGGAAAGATTCGAAACCAGTCAAGTAGAAATAGAGCTAGTACTGCTGCAGTTACTGAACATTAAATACAGTAGAGGTAATATTTAAATACTGTGCTTACAAAAAGATTCAAAGAACTTTTTTCTGTAAGTTCAAATCGAGACAGTGCAGCTCTGTGAATAAAATAAACAGTTTGATATTCTCAGAAGACTCAGAGAACTGACGTCTTAGAAACTTACAAAGAATAAAAAGAAACAAGAGAGTTTCTATTTTAATTGTTCTGCATGACAGTCTAGATGTAATAATTTAATCGAACTTAAATTCCTATAATTATTCTAACCAGTCATTTCCCATTTTCCTAAATGAGCTCTTAATCTGGATAGGCCGAATGTACCCCCTACTCAATAATAGTTTGGCGACGAGGATGGGATACGAAACCATGTAGATAAGCTTGATCTACTACTACTGTTTGCTTTAATAATTAAAGAAAAACTTAATGAGCACATTATCAGTATTTAAAGTACCATAATAAAATGGAAAGTAAACTATACAGCCAACAACGTATAAAATATGCAGTAAATAGCAACTTTTTACCTATACGTCTGATACACCCTATATACAAAACTAAACAGATAAGAAAAGCGCATTAAAAATTAAGAGAGATTAGAAGTCAAAGAGTAAACAGTTTTTTTCTGATCAAAGATAGTCTTAACATTATCGTTTGATAAATGAAAAACGTAGAGTTCGTTGGTTACTATGCTTAAATTATATAATATTCCTGTGTTGCAGCAGTAATACGGTTTCTATGTAATAAAAAAAAATAATATCGTGTGCACGTGATTACGTAATAGAAATGGATTTACGGAGATCTCACTACTGCTTTCGTCATCACGTTTAAAAGGAACAATTTGTAGGAAAAAAAATGATAAAATTACAATATCTAATTAGGTCAACACAACTGACCCAATAAGTAATATTTTTAGGGAACGAAAATAAAGTTTTCACATAGTATGCAATACCAATTCATAAATAAAATAGAAGCAGCTGCAGGAAAAAACATTTAATATTTCTATCTTGCGTTTGCATAGTTGGGAATTCCAAACCTCAAATTTCAGAATATTTTTGTAGAACGTTTGTGGACTTCAGTAACTATTAGCCAGCAGATATCTTACTTATTACATTTTGAGTGCAAAGATTAAGGTTTCAACAGAACATAGCTTGTTCCATAATAAGGAAAAGTTTTGTTTGGCAAATAGAACTCACAAGATGTTATTCAGTTTGTAAAAACAGATGCAAGATGTAAACATTCTTGCTTGAGACGCTCGTTACCAAAGCATATATCTCGATATAATATCCCATTTGTTGTAGAAAAGATCATTGCCTTAGATTTTGTTTTATTATTCTTCAACAACTCGTATTAATCTTTATTACCGATACTAAGATTACATAACTCATTTCACTATCTTATATTATTATCAAAAAGACTAATAATAAAGAATATTTAAGAATATTAAGTCAAGATAAAAAAAATATATCAAAGTATCAAATTCATGATCAAAGCCTAACTAATTATGATAAAAAAACATTTTTCCTTAGACTTTAGATTGTTTAGTTTCAATTTGATTAAAGTATGGTATATAATGCGAATCAAAAAGAGGGTGATATGGTAGTCTTATAATTCAAGTGATTCGACTAACTCAACTTCGTTGTTTATTGAATTTGTAATTTAAAAGCTCCTAAAATACAAGCGCTATCAAAAACTGAACTGAGAAATCACAATCACGTCTACTACAAACTGAACATTTTCTAATAATGGAATGATTTCTATACAAAAATATCCACTATAGGCACACACACATCCGTGGCACATTTTCAACGAACTCAGAAGGAGTCGTTACTGAATTTGCAAAGTTTGTTTGTCTGTCTGTCTGTCCGCATTTTTTGCCAAATTTTGAAATTTTGACTTCAGATTTGGATTCTGTATCAAAAACTAAAGACAACGTGGTATCTTCGTTTTTTCATAACTCTTCGGGAACATGGTCAAAATTTTCAAATTTTTTTTTTACTTTAGAATCGTATTCTATATTAAAAAAAAGACAAACGTATACTTTTAGTTTTTTGATATCACCTTAGGAAGATGGTCAAAATGGTCACCAAAATTTGAAAAAAGTAACAAAACAGGAGCTTTGCATTCCCAGATGTGTTAGATTTACCTTCAAAGGACTTCTTGCTACTCAACAAGAGTTTGGCTGAACTGTTCGATAGTACGAGGTACATTAGGACGGTTACAAACCTGATGATAAAATATGCCCCCACATACTCAATAGGTTTTTATTGAACAGGCGGTAGTCTCTGGTGATCTAAGCGACGCCACGTGTGGTCTAACATTTCGTGCATTAAGACAAACTCGGAACCCATTCAAATGTCGTTGATGTAGTTCATGGCAATTAATCACTGCTGAATAATCGAATGAATCCCGTGATACCACCCAAAACCATAACCAGTTCACCATTGAATCTTTTGGCAGGAAGTATATAATGGTGTAAGCATGACAAAAAGGTGTTCTCCTAATTTTTAAATAATAAAAAAGAGAGATTGGATAAACACAAGAAGTCAAAAAAAATGCCCAAATGAATGAAACAAGCACATAAAGCAAATAATCAAAACCCTTACATTAAAAGATACACCAAGGTGCAGATTAATTGTGCAGAACTGTAACAATAATGTTATTCACTAGATAATTATTGACTTTTGCCCATTCTTGGTGTTTATCTAATTGTTGTATTTAGTTACACTTCAAAAATATCCAGTCGCCACACTGCACACGATCTGTAGCGAGATAAATCTCGAAATAATCTTTTGGTCTTGTTACCTCTCCCGGTTGCACGCTTCTGGATTCATACATTACATTTTTTTTTGTTCCTCTGTAACTCCTACCATAGACAAAAGAATTGTTCCTACTTACCAAACGACATTTCGATATTTATTAGTTACATCTCAATTAGGTACTGACTGCTAACTTACATATTGCCACTACCCTACTACATAGTGTAAAAAGTCATTGTTGGAAAGGCAATTGTGTAATGGAAATATTTAGTACATAACTAAATAATTAAGTTTTTCATAAAACTTGGCATACACAATTACCATGAGCAAAAGCGACATTTATCCGACGGGAAGTTTGAAACTGAAATTTATTTATCTTCAACAAACATGGTATACTAAGTTTTTTGAACCCCTCCCTTTTTTATGAATGAACAATCATAGGTACTACTTTTTAGATTTATAACAAGATAACTATTTGAAATACATATATTGTCCCTGCAAGGTTATTACATATAAGTTCTTTTATTAATATAGTGTATAGTGCTATTGCGGTACGAGCACTATAGTAGTGTATAGATAAGAGCAGCTTTGGAGGAGTAGAAATAAAGTGACTAGTTTAGCAAAAGAATTTCATACACCAATACATCTCAAATTTTCTCTTCTTCATACCATATTGATATAGTACCTATACAATAGCATGCAGGACGCACTGTATAAAAGCCTTATTTACTGTGGAATTTTTTTATGTTCAATGAGCAAGATAAACAACACATTATTATGTTGCTGCTATTTGAGTAAGATTTCAATAGATAATATTTTTTTTAATAGCCATGCGGGTTGTCGATACTAATCAACGTTCAACTGAAGGCAAACCCAAATCAGTTACAGAATGATGTTTTCTAAAAATAACTTCTATCCGTGTCCTATAAATGACCAATGCCTAACATTAAATTCGCACAGGAAAAAATAATGATGATGATGATGATGATGCTACTGATAAGAATATGTGTTACTGTTTTGTTATTCTTGTTTTTTATTAAACATTGACTGTAATTATTTTTAATGATTATTTAATGGAAATCGGATAATGGAAACGAATGGTTATATAAACAATCGTATGAATATCAAATAAGTAATAAATATATAAAGAAAATCACTTTAAGTGGTTTTCAGAAATATTTTACATAATAAACAATACGGGCACAATGTAAAAAATAATTATGCGTGAGACTCACCTGCACCTAATTTGTAAAGTGTAATATCTTTGTGTCGAAATTGCTTTCGACAGTTTTGCCGTTTCCTTTTTTTCACTGGTGGTTTAGATTTTGGAACACTGTCTTTAGAAACATTTAAATTGTTAGATTCATTGTTATTGGGCTGAATCGATTTGGAAACGTTCTTCTTCTTTGGATTCAGCTTTAAGGAAGCTCTCGTACGAGTCATTTTTGGTTTTTTATTTTCGTTAATATCTTCTTTTGCATCATTGTCATGATTAACAGCACCTTGAATAACACTTTTCACTTGTTTATTTACTCCTTTTTCTTTACTTTCATCTTCTAATATCTCGCGCAACTGTTCTGTAGATAAAGGTTCATTATTCATACCCGAATAAAATAATGGTTGAGCTTTTTTGTAACTCATGGAAAATGAATTTTTATTAATGCCATCGCAACAATTACAGGGAGGATGTATGTGCCTTTTACTTCGACGCAACTCTCTTTTTTTGACGTTATCTATTATGTCACTTTTTGAAGCACCTTTACTGGTGGATTTTTGGAGCTCATTTAAAACGTTTTTGGGTGGACAATAATCTGGATCATTTGTATTTGAAGGTAGAGATGGTGATGATAAAAATTCCCGAACGACATAATCATTAAGAGATGAACATCTACGAGTACTTCGGCGTAGTGGTAATTTTGATTGTTTACCACGCCAAGTTGCATTCGTTTTATCCGTTAATAAATATTCTGAGTCACTATTTGAATGTAATGTTTCAGATGAAGTTGGTAAAACACCTTTATTAAATCCTTCTGGTGAAACAGAACTACTTTTCTCGCTATCTTTCTCAGATTCACTATTGCTCAGCTGATGCTGATCTTCGAGTGTCAACGCGGCTTTCATTGTTCACTACTATACGCGACTGAAATAAATAGTCTAGTGAATCGCGAAAAACTACGACGCTATCGAAGTGAATCACTTTTATTATCGACATTTTTGCACGTAATGTTTTTATATAAACAGCACTGCAGCAGCGTTTAACTTTCAGTTATGAAATAAGAGAAGCTCAATATCTTTATATGATAGAAACGCACTTTCTATCTCTATTATTTTAAAAATATCACTCATTTCAACCAAGGCGATGTTGCGTTGTTTTGGCAAGAGACGCTTTATCAAAAATAATGTAAATATATTGCACTAAAATTAACAACGTACTAAATAACTTTATCGCACATGGTTTTATCACATATTTAAAGTTTTTTGCTAAATACTTGTAATCCATCGAGTCATATAAGCGCGCACTTTTTGTCGTTTAAATATTCAGTATGCTGTAAAACTCTCGGTTTTTTAAATATCAGTAGTTGAACAACTATAAATAATTTTATCTTTTCCTGTTTGGTTATACGATGAAATACAGATATATACTAATGAACTGAAATGCCGGTAGTTGGAGGTATCACATGTGCGCTGATGAACCCATGTTCACAGGCCACGTCAGGTTAAACAGCTATTGATTTATAAAGCGCGGTCTTCGCGTTTAAAATCCAACTCGATACGATAGTTCTTTATTAAAGCAATGACTCAATTTTACCATTAACGTAAAGTTTACTTAATTGATATAATGTACGGTACAATAATATATTTGGGAAACATAACCTCATTTGTTTATCCACTGTTTATGATTTCAATTTATAGCGTATTGTTCGCGAACTAAACGTGACGCATTTCTTTCACAGTCGGCCTAAACTAAACAAACGCATACCGAGAACGAAAAACTATTCTTAATTCTTCAAACAGGCTTATCTTATCGTTTGATAGCAGTATATATATCTACAGTCATATCTGTTTATTATTGTACATTTCATATTTATTTCACAAATCACTCTCCCGTACTTCCACCAAGATTAAAAACTGATAAGAATAAAGAGCTCAGATTTGTTGTCACAATTTCCCTTTTAAACTTTATGGGTTACGTAATTCTAATTACCTATTTTTTTATATAAATATGTTTTTCAAATTTAAAGCCTTCTCGGTGTAATCTGAACATGTATATAATTAAAAGTAAACACGATATTTCGTTCACGATAAGATTAGATAAGCGAATGATATGCTAGAGTTGTTTAAATAGGTACAAAAATCTTATATTTCGGAAGATCTAAATTACGGCGTAGAAAATTTCTATAAATTTTAATAGTCAATAAAATATTGTTTTGTAACACATTCTAGCAGTAACAATTGAAAAAAAAGACATTAAATCATAAGGGTGCAATAAAGATTTTTATTAGTAATTGGTTTTCTGTAAGTAAAGTACCCTATAATATTTACATAATGCGTACACAGTATTGAAGAAGCTCTCACCTTACCTGTACCTACTTAACAAGTAGTAAACTTGTAAAAACTAATAGAAATTTTTGCAAAATCAATATATTAATACGGAAAATATTCGAGTAAATTGCTCTAATAATGGAAATTATTTGGGAACATCCAGCTGGTTAGTATGTACATACGTGGTACAGAAAAAGCCACGTGTTGCTACAGACACTGCAATTGAGGTACTATCTACATAAATTTAATCAATAAAAATCTTGATGACCTTAAAATAACTACATAACATTTAAATTTATCAGTTTTTTTTAACTTGAAATGCTTATATTACATTTCAAAACACAATGATACTTCAATTAAAATTCAAAAAAAACAATGGACAGATTGGGAGTGTTAACCATGTTTTTGTTTGTTGTTGTTTTAAAGCATTTTTATTTGGTCTTTAAATGAAAACAGATATTAGAAACTTTCGAGATAAATTTCTTACAAAAAAAAGCTTGATTTCCCGAAAATAACTTTATCCCGTACAATCCTAAATATCTTTAAAAATCAAAACTTGCATTTTGGCATTAGTTATTAAAAGATTTACGTATTTATAATAAATATTTTTTTCCAAACAGCGAAGGTTCACATCAAATAATGATGCTACATACATATCTACAGGGTATTCCACATATCTGTCGTATCTGTACGGAGCAATTATCTCATAGCGTGTTCGACTGACTGCTCTCGACCACTCTGAGAGTACGTATGTATATCTGTCACTTTTTAACAACATGTATTGAAAAATGACAGAAATACTCTCAAAGTCAGTCGAACACACTGTCAGAAACTACGACAGGTTATCACAAGATGGTCCTATTCAACATTGTTTGTAATTCCTTCTGCAGTCGAGTAATTATTATGACATGTAAGTACAGAGTTCATTTAGAGAATTTTCGAAGAAGAGGAAATTGAAAAGGTAATGCTTGTTGGCATTACACTCGGTGTACTGGCTGTCCATCCTTCTCTACTAGGCTTCTACCTGTTTTTTATTCCCGTACCATAAAATGGGGTAAATAGAAACAGTTTTGAGGTTTACAAACAGACCCCACTAAAAGGAGTGTTGTCGCTACTCAAAATTGTCCTAAAACATAGGTCTTAGTCTACCCTTCAAGTTCCTTGTTCCACGCAGCACTGTTTCTGTTCACCTGCCACTGGGTCGAATAGAAACAGCTATTCATTTTTAATGTTTGTTTTGATTCTACTGTTCAGGAGGTCAATAGAAACATCAGATAATAAATCATATTGTTTTTAATGAACGCAAAACATGAACATATTTTTAAAAAGTAGAAATTCCTTAAAAATATACATATTTACACAGCTAATCTTTGGCATAAGTTTAGACAGTAACATTAAATTTCTTTCAGTCTCTTCTTTATTCTTCTGAAGGATACAGCTTTCCAGCTACTTGACTGGACACATCTGGAACATCTGGAAGTTCATAAACGAGTATTGGGTGGTCTGTAGATCGTCTCTAGCGATAAAATTCACCTTCAAATCTTCCATCTTTTGTGATGGATTTTCTTGCCCTAAGTAGGGTTTAAAATTTGATGTTGAACATCCTGGTTTATCTGTGATCATGTAAAAATTAACGACAAGCCAATATCTTTGTTGTAGGTCCTCTTGCTTAATTTTATAAGGATAGGACTCCGTAACAGTTTCCGAAATTGGAGTTCTGATTTTAACCAGACATTTCTTCTTTGCCGTGATAAGATGATAAATCGATTTCAGAAGCTAAATTTAATGAAGAGTTCAAATCATGATGACTAATTTCATCTGGACCTGGACTATCTGAGAAATGGTCTTCTGATACAGCAACACTTTTTTCTAGAACCACTCCAATTTTGTACTTTTTGCTAATCAGATGCTTGGGTGTCTTAATATCTCATGTGTTTTAGAAGATTAACATAACTGTCATCCATAGATGGGCTAACTGCTTCTTGCTCATCAACACTATCCTGACTTTCTGGCAAACGCTGTAACACTTGTGTTTTATCAAGAGGGATAATGCCATAGTTTATAAACCCTGCTTTTACATGAATGAGTCTACTTTCAGCAACATTTTCCACTAGTGTTTTGAGGGTGTCTCCTTTTTGATTTTTTGCTCATATCTCGAAAACGTCTGGTGCTAGCAAGAAAGTCACTATATATATATTTAGCTGACAAAATTTTCTACAAAATTCATTCTATCATTTGTTTTCTATCTGTGATAGCTTTCAAAATGTCCAAATTTGAAAATTGCACTTTTTTTTAAATAAAATTTTACACTACGATTTTCAACAAACTTTGTTTTATCACTTGGAAAGCTTTGTATTAGAGTAAAGTGCTCCGATATAAAGTTGTAGAACCTAGGAGGCCTGAAAGAGGTTCGGGTTCGTCTTCAATAGGGGCAATACTGAATCTTTGTCACTTTTTTCAGTTCCTTCGTATGAAGGTGTCGGTAGATCCTGCACATCCCCCTCTTCATCGTTTATCAATGGGACAGAATTTAAACTCTGGCCATTGCAGTTGTGGCAAATGGTGGAACAATTCATTCTTGCTTTTCTGCAACTGCATTTGCTACCTCCACAGCCTTTAGTGCATTTGCTGAAAATCATGTTTAGGATCTCATCGGGGGCTTTTAGGTCTGTTGACTGCACTGGTTCTAGTCATATTCAACTATTTGTGCCACGTTTCTGCTCCCATCCCCAAAGCTTTGAGAAAGCAAGTTTTCCATTCAGTACTGCACTTGATGGTAAGCTCTGTAGCTGTGCTGCTTAGCTGTAGATTCCGGCTTTATATTCGACACTGACTTGATGAACAACAAGTATCGATGAGCACTGAATGATGTTTCCTTTGTCCAACCACTATACCATATCAGGAAACATTTCTTCCCAACTTCTTTAACATCAAATTTAGAAGATGAGGCTCTGCAAAACACCGCAGCTGCTTTTTGAATTTCTGTATTCTTCTTGTATAGTCTAACAAAAGTGGTTTTGACTTTTCGGAATGCGGCTGATGTTTACATTCCGCATAAAGGCGTGCACGAAGAGAATGTGCTGGAGGTCGAGTCTTTGCAGTCCCTTTGTTGAGTATGAGGTCGCCTTTGTTTTCCCGCGACCAGCCTTGAAGAAGACAACTTCCTTATCCCTCGGTGTTAATGCCATTAAGAGCACTACGAGGTCAACATCCTCACCTATCAACGGCTGTGGAAACTATCATTGTGTCTGCATCATCTCGAGCTTGTCGAGTTGAAATTCCACTATCCTGCAGCTTCGATGACAGCAGTTCAATGAGTTTGAACTTGCTTAGCTCATTGGAAAGGAATTGATCCTGCTTAACCACGATCACAGTGTCTTAATTAATGATGATATCAATTGACTTCCTGATCCGGTACCAACGCTTCTGTTTGCCAGATATAGTACTTGTGCCTGTAGTAGAGTAGCCATCAAACACAACCATTCAACTCTTCCGTCGATAGTGTTTCATTATGTAGGTGACATATGCTTCACAAATTATCGAAACAGTGGATAGGTGCATATATGTATGCATTTTAACGAGTTGGATATTTCGAAAACTATTACAGATAGAAAAACAATTACAAAGTGAATTTTAGAAAATTTAGTCAGCTACAGTTTTGTATATAATTATTGTATTGCTAGGACCAGCCGTTTTCGAGATGTGAGCAAAAAACTAAAAAGAGACACATTTTGCTCTGCGCATGCGCATTCCCGACCTCCTTGACACAATCATCCCCTATCACCCCCCAACACATCTTAAAAGTAAAAAATTCTGTGTCTTGGATGCTGTCTAGAAGTCTTTTTTTGAGCGTTCGTAGACTAGACTAATAGGTTATGTTTGGATTTCTAAAATTCCACGAAAATACAATTAATTAGTCCAAATATTGATATTTCCAAACTGGAAAACAGAATTGTCCTAACTTTTAATGGGGTTTATAGGTAGTATTTAATACAAACACAAAAATCTATTGTCTCTCTGCAAATATGTTCAAAACATCGTACAAACATTGACCATCATACCTCCAGACG
Organism: Ignelater luminosus; assembly: GCA_011009095.1. Lineage (NCBI taxonomy): Eukaryota > Metazoa > Arthropoda > Insecta > Coleoptera > Elateridae > Ignelater > Ignelater luminosus. The sequence goes on from VTPC01002394.1 coordinate 11,578, forward strand.
AACGTCTCGTCCTTGTTTAGACTCATCAGTGGAGAATAATGACGGTCAATGCTTGCTAATAATAATAATAATAATCATCGCTTGCCACGGAGGAGTGCGCCGGCTTTAGAAGCATTCGACTTTTCTTCAGCTTTGAATGAGGTGTTGGTGGAAACTGGAACGACGCTCGTTCGGTGGACGTTGGTCATGGTGATGTTGATGATGGAGTAGTTGAAGTTGATGAAGCGCCTGGGAGATGGTGCTTGGAGGTTTCTGTTGTTGTATTGGCCGATTGGCTGTTTAAACCAGAGAATAACAAATCATTCAATGGTACCAAAATCAGGTAGACGTTCCATAAAAAAAATCAGGTTTCTGCTATAGCTTAGTAAATAAAAATACAAAACAATTGCAAAAATACTTTTATCATGTTCGTTAATTCAGCTTTAGATTATCTAATGAAAACACTTTATCGTTTTCTGTGGTCTCATTTGCTACAGAGATATTATTTGGCTTTACAAAAATCTGGAAATTTTAGTTTTTACTAGATAGCTATCAAGCCATGAACTTCTTTTAAAGATTAATAGACTGAGCTCCAAGTTAGGTAACTTTCATCTAGTTTAACCAATCTCGTGTCTTCTACGGTTTGGTGTACTGGCATGTAAACAATCTGCATATGTCCAATACAGCTTTAGGTGCCTGAGAGCTTGACCGAACTTTCAAAGTGTACCTGGGCTAAAATGGTTGTCAATTACAGATCTATATCCCAGCATTTGTATTACTAGTTGTATGTATATGTTAGTAGAATCTCTGTTTCGTAAGAATTTGACTTTACTTCTGAATGGAAAAATATAGTTACCTTAACACTAAGTTTAAAATGAGTTGGGATATTGGAATCTAGAAAACACACATAGGCTGAATTTCTTAAAAAAATTGTTAAACGATTATAAAATATATTAAATGTCACCTTCCTGTTACTTATTGGTTATTAGATACCTACTTTACGGGTTTATAGCTAATTAAACTGAAGTAAACTATTTAGAGTGCAATCTGGAGTGGGAAAGCGTGGCAATAATATGTTTTTGCCTGCCACTAGTGACGTAACAATCAGCCCCGTCCCTCTTTATAAACTCATCTCTTATTCCTTAAAGGAATAGTCATTATTTCAAACTCACCCTGTATAGAAATATTTAACTGCAGTTGGTTTTCCAAGTAAGTATGGCTTTGTATTTTTTGTGTCAAGGCTTTTGTGGCATATGTTGCTTGCAGAACTTTTAGCTATGATGTTGTATTCTACGTGGGTTAGACACATCTTCTGATATTGGACGGAATGACCACGGTCACCTTATTCAACGATTAATTAAGATCAAATGACCTGCAAGATCTCCCAATCTTACGTTACTAGACTACTGTCTGTGAGGTACAGTGCAAAATGTGGTTTACAAAAAATTTTGCTTTATTGCTTTTGTGTAGAGTGACGTTCTTACAAACAGAATTTAACACGTTAATATATAGAATAATTTATCAGCGATGATGCAATCCATTATACATCTTCACAGGTCACTTCAAACTTTTTTTCCGTTTTAGAAACATCATGCAGCAAACCTTGTATTTGCATGCCTGTTTCATGTTTCTAACATGTTGAAGTCACTGGTGGAGATGTATAATACAGTGCACCTCAGATATACTACGCGCGTCGTCGCTAATGAATCATCCAGAATATTTTTCAAACTATCTATTACTTCGATCGTTCTTACGGAAACCCTAAGCATTGAAATTAGAAAAAATTGCTACTCGATTATGTAAGAAGGAAATAACTGTTCTGCCTAAGAAACAAATGTTAGCGTCATTCCCCATTAAACCGAAAGTGGAATAATTTTACAGATCATGTCTTACTATGTGAATTTTATTGAGTTTTTTAAAGCAACATAAGAAAAAAATTAAGCAAGTACTATATTAATCAATGAAAATATAGTAGTTCTATTTAGAAAAAACTATAGGTTTTCTTCGTAATTACTAAAGGTTATAAAAATACTATGCTGGCAATTTTAAAATCAAACGTTATCGAGGAGTCTAAAAAATATCTTACTACGTTTTAATTTACTTTGATTTTTATTAAAAAACTAAAGACTGAGAATATTATTGAAGAAAATCAATCCAGTACTGTAAAACATAATAGGTATATGCAATATACATAGAGATACAACTGCGCGATTAGTTATTGTACACATGTATTGAGTCAGTGTTATCAGTACTTGTCATTTTAGTCCATGAATAACGAATGCGTTGGCTCTGCGCTCCAAGTTTGTACATTGTTATATATTTCCCATAATTACAAAGTTCCAGAAAAAACTTTCATTCAGTATCAAATTAGAAATTGCGATTTACAAATTATGTAGTGTAAATACATTATTATAGAGGATAAATCAATGTTTTGTGTTCGGAAGATAGCGTCGTTATTTGTGTAAATTGCCTGTACTTTCTAAAATATTATTTTCGACTAAACAGGGTGTTTTATAAAAGCGTGTATATTTTGTTACTTTTTTTATTCTTTGTACAATGCTGATTATAACGCTATAGTTTATGGATCTTAAACCAAGCAGTTTCGGCATTATTCAATTTTTTTTTGTGAAGCATCGTCAAATAAAACAAGCTATTCTGGTATAAATGACAATCATTTGATTTTAAAAACCGTACAGTATTAAACGTATATCTTTAATCTTTACAAATGATTATTAAAACTTTAACTACATCATCTCTTTTATACCGAGTGATCAAAAAA